>LAEG01001116.1:0-11083 GCA_001455585.1 Diplodia scrobiculata
CTCCCTCTGCACCCCCACATCCTCGAAGCTCGCCGCCCCCATGATCGCCAAGAACAAGACCGGCCGCTCCCTCCGCAGCCGCCTCACAACGGCCGAGTCCACCGGCGCCGGCGCCCCTTCCGCCCTTTTCTTCACCCCCTCGTCATCGTCGCCGACGTCGGGCATGACGAAGGGGAAATGCGGCGCCAGCGCCGTGCGGTAGATCTGGATGCAGCGCTCCGCCTGCTGGAGGGAGAGGACGCCCTCGTCGACGACGTCTCCGGCGGTGGCGGTGACGTCTGGATGAAGAGGGCGGGGATGAGGGTGGTGAGGGAGGGCGGAGGAGGAGTAAGAGGAGTAGGCAGGGCCGGTGCCGGGGTTGGACGAGGAGGAGGGCGACGACGCCGAGAGCGGCGCCGCGGCGTAGCTCGCCGGCGTCGTCGACGAGGCCTTGGCGCCGCCGTCGCTGTGGGCGTGGTGCAGGCTGAGCAGGCGGTCGAGCTTCGCCTCGATGGCGTCGAGCTGTGCGGCACTCTCGTTCGTACCTCCACCACTCGCACTGGCATGACTGCCATCTCCGGGAAGGGCGGCCGCGGCAGTAACGGCTGCGGCAGAAGCCGGCATCGTGGGGGCAGAAGCGCCGCCACTGCTATTACCGCCAAAACGGCGGCGCGCGGGGCGAAAGATGCATTCTTTGCGCAGGCGGCGGCAGCGGTCGCATGCGCCGGCGGGCTGGCTGCGCAGGCAGCGGATCTTGGCGTGCGCGCAGTTCTGGCAAGTACGCACCGTTTCCAACGGCACGGCGTCCATCATTGGCGAAGCGAGAGGCACCAAATTAATAGGAACGAATGGCGGGGTAGCGCGGGGAGAGGCCGGGCAGGTGGAGATGGTGGTTTATCCAGACTTGGAGGAGTGATGGCTGCGGGGATTATTATTCAAGTGAGCGAACAAGCTTAATGACTTAATCGATCCCGCCGGGGTAAGCACGCAAAGGAGATGCGGAGAGAACGAGGCTTTGCGGTTGCAGATACGCGCGGCACGACATCACGTGTGTTCGGTACCTAGGCCGATCCGTCAAGCGCGCGTTTTGACCTAAATACGGCATAGGGTCTAAGGCTGCCTACAACTCACCGGCTGACCAGCCATTGATGTCTTGTAGGGTTCGCAGACTGAATGTCAAGGCTGAGTCAACACGAATATTGGGGCATCAGGCACCACTGACGACACCACCAGGGCTGTCCTTGTATAATTAGCGTGGTAAGGCGAAGGCTCGTCCCGCTCCGCCTCTTACTAGGTAGGCTTCAGTGGCGAACGGTAGCCTTCATAATCAGCTATCCGTCATTGGGAAAGCGACTTGTTTTGAACTTCACTTATATCCACAAAATCATACCAAGGCCGTATATTCATGAACTCCCAATGAAACTCAGTATAGAATTTGCTGCTGAATAACCCAGAAAAGAAATGTACCAATTGACTTATTGCCCCCCCCAGATCGCATGTTGAGCAAGAAAGCCACAGATTGCAAAGGATGTGTGCAATAGTGACAGTAACAATAGACATCGACGGGGGAAAATAGCCGATCCCAATCATCGCACTGACTACCAGACGATTGTCAAACTAGCATCCAATCTCACCGAGCCTAGGAGCCCCACCCTTCCAATCGAAGAGCTCGTAGTACCGGAAGACGAGGTCATACCCGTCAAGGTCGTGAATGACGCGGTCAACCCTCTTGTAGCCCTGGAGATTGTCCATGCGAGCGCTACGCTTAGCAGCAGACGCGAGACTGTCATCTCCGTAAGGCTTGGCCTCGAAGAGGGTGACGCTGAATCGGCCGGGCTGGAAGATCTTGACCACTTGCTCGACAATGTCGGCAGTCTCACGGCCACTCTGACGCGCAGGCACGTTGGTCTCGAACGAAGCATACGAGCATTGCGGCTCCGGCGTAACGTGGACGGTGAAGTAGTGGGTAGCATCGGTTCCATTAGGGCCCCCAGGAGCAGGGATGACGCCGTTGGCCGAGAAGCCGCAAGGAGTGAACAGGTAGGCGTCAACGCGCGCATCAGGGTACTTGCTCGTCGGGTAGACGTCCGAAAGGCCGCTAGACTCCGAGACAACCGTTCCAAGCGTGTGGCCCTCAGTCGTGAGCTCCTCGGGGAAGGTCAAATCGTCGTCTGACGCGTCCGAAGGGAATCCACTGTGGTCGGACGAAGTCTGCTCGAAGACATCAAAACTGTCGTTGTTGGACCCGTTCAGAAGGGTGCTGCCGGCCAGACTGGACTCAGCCGAGCCATCCTCATGAATAACACCAAGACTCTTGATAGCATTCTTGCGCGCCTCACGAGCCTTCTGGAAGTAGCGACCTTCCGCGACCGCACTCGCGTCCTCGAGATAGAACTGACGGGCGTTCTTCTCGTCAAGATCAGTCATCAATACTTCCAAAGTCTCGTCCTGCACCTCATCAGTGGCCGTACCAGCCACCATCCCCGGCTGCGGAACATTCAGGTACTTCGTCTCGGTCTCGGGGTGACGCTCGCCATCCGGCGAGGTCGGCGGCGTAAGGCGGGTGTCGGGACCGGTGATATACAAGTACCAGTGCTCTCCGTTCATCTTGCCAATCATGTAGGCACTGCCGCCAAGGAACATCTTGTCCAGGTATTTGACCTCATCGCGCCAGCTGCGGTGAGGGCCGCGCTGCTGGTTCGGGAAAAGGAAGTTCTTGCGGCTGTAAAAGACGCGGTACGGAGTCGCAGAGGCCTGAACACTGTTGAGCAAATCGGCCTGGATACCGGGGAACCCAGCATCTTTGAGCGCAATTTCCAGCATGCGGGGAAGGCCGTAGAGCAAAGTGGTGGTACCACAGGTCTTCAGGACCAGCTTGTGCTTCCAGACAAACATGCTCGACTCCGAGAGGAGGTAGGCATCCACATCGGGCGACTCAACAATGGAAAGGACCTTGCAGTTGACCAGGTCAAGCATCTCCTTCCATGTATCCGCGGGGACCGACTTGAGCCCATTGGGCTGGGCCGAGGCCGGGAGCAGGCTGGCCGACGGACTGAACCATACTTCTAGGAGCTTCTCAGGACCTGCCCCACCGTTAGCTCATTAGCATACAGGGTGACTGCGGAGTATTTCGGTACCTTCGAAGGCAGTGGAGGAGTCGAGGTCAATGGTAGCCTCTTTGTTGATCGTCAGAAGCGGCGTTCCATTGTACGAGGACGGAGAGTGGGTGTAGTTCTTGGGGATTTCAGCGATCATCTCCGAATTTTGGTGGACTGGCTAGGCCTAGTCTCTCGGTACAACGGTGGGTGGTTTGCTGGCGCGAGCCTCTTGAAGAAGAGGTGTGGCTGTTAGGCAGTGAAGCACAATCTGCCGCCCAGGCGAATGGTGCGGATTCGCCTGAAGGAGAAGGCCCACGAAAGGTGGACTAAGGAGGAGGCTGGCTTTTGCCAGCAGCAATGGACGAGTATGGGGCGAACGACCTTGGAAGGACGTTAGGGAGGGCGGATGCGGAGGGCAATGAAGTACGCTTTCCGTGGAGGAATGGCGTCAGTCGAGGAGTCCTCGAACTGTCAGATACCGATACTCTGGAAAGTATCGGGTCCAGCAGACGAGGAGATCTGCTCAGGTTGGTATCGGCGGGGTTGTGGAAGAAGAGGGGCGTGGAGGGTATTATCGGGGCCTGGCAAAAAGTTTTAGCACGCGACGATTGCAGGGGCGGACGCGGGCATTGAGCGTACTTCGCGGGCTTGGACAGGAAACGCAGAAGGTCCTCTTGACGCATGGACTCAAGCAATGGTTCTACGAGGGCGGGATTCTGCGTGGCTGGTTACAGCCGGGCAGGAAGAGAATTCGCAGAGGAAGGTAGGTATGCCAGCGTGACCGACGAGACGGGGTGCGGCGATAGGGATCGCGACAGGAGCGCAATGGATCCGCGCCAGTCAAAATTTGACTGGTGTTGACGCGGCGCTGGGAGGTGAGGCCAAGGGAGCCTGGGGGCGTGGTCAGCTTCAGCAGGCGTAAAAGTTTGCGACGCGGGGCAGGGAGAGGCTACCTCGAGCAGGTGAATCGCAGTGAGGTTGCGCAGGTGGTGCAGTAGTTTGGCCAGGCCAAAGAGGTTGGAGGTGTGGGTTGGAGCAGAAGCAGGACGCGGAGTCGTGTGAGGCCGTGGATTTTCGGTGTGGCTCCGCAGTGCTTGGGCCTCGCCAGTGCGTCACAGCGGCCGCGATGAAAACGCCCGCCGATTCAGCGCGCCCGCCTCGATCCCGCCCCAACCCGACGCCGCGCTGCCTTCGCGAACCCTCCTACCACAGCCAACCTAACAACAGCCGCCTGAACCGCGGTCGCTGCCTCGCCTCCCCCCTTGAAGCCACCAGAACCGCGGGCGAGTCGCAAACATTGCTACCCACTGCCAAGATCTCCGCACTATTGTCCCGGCTGCTTGCCGCCCAATCCAGGCTCGAGCCTCCTGCCTTAATCTCGATCTGTCGAGCAACCGCCGATATACGCAGCTGCTCCGTCAGCCCACTCGCCGGTGCACGAAGCAGCAGGCACCCGCCGCCACCCCTGATGCCTGCAGGTACGCCCGTTTGCTGCAATTGCTATGTAGTCGAAGAATCTCGACAGAGCCGCGGCGCACAGACGGGCTCCATAAAATACCTCATGGGCCGAAACCAAAATCTGACGGCACCCCAGCTTGCTTCGATGCCCAGCGGCGTCATCACGAGAAACGGGAGTATTTTTTGAGCCCGTGCCATGGTTGGGCTGCCCGTATTATTCATGTTTCTATGACTATCTTCGCAAAGTGAGACATTTGGGATATGCGAAAGAGAAAAACAGCGCATACAACAAGAAAGAAAGAAAAAACCATCAATTCTCATCTTCTTCACGCCTTGTTACCATCATTCCATACGCTCCCAAAACTTTCCCGAAGGTCCTGCACCAACTCCTCCGGACTCTCCCATTCAGGCCTGATCACATTTGACCCTTCCCTCTTCTTCAGCCAACGCACATTCTGCCATGCCTGCGCCCATCTCAGAACACCATCCGGTCTCCCTCCGACGCCTCTCTGCGCACCAAACTGGCTGATACCCAGGGGCACGCCGCTGTGCATCCTCCACAAGTACCCGCCCACTTCAGCATCTCGCCGTGCTCTCTGCACCCACCGGAACCCCGCTTCGGGACCCGGCAACCACCGCATCATGGTCCAGTTCAACAGGGTTGCAGGGGTCCAAACCGCGCTCAGGTGCCCGGCCCGTCCCATGGCCAGGCAAGGGCCCAGCACGTCCAACGTATGCGCGAGCAGGCCAACGGGCGAGTCGCACAGCGCGAATGCCAACGTCTGGGGACGGGATGCGGTGCAGGTCGTTTCCCCCATATCAATATCCCCATTGCTGGTTGGGTCGCTATTCATATGCAGTTCTGGCTGACCTGCACTTTCCTCGTCCACCACTTTGGTCTTGCCACTGATGGCAGCAGCTGGCCGAGAGACGTTGTCAAAGTCCGCAGGTACGTAATCGAAGCTTAAACCGGAAATGCGTGCGCCAGTCATCCGTGCCAACTGGTACTTCAACCATTCGAGGGGCGTGTTCTGCAGCGAAGGTGGTAGGAAGAAAGACCCCGGGTTTGCAGCATGAATGGCCACGCAGCTGTCAGGGCCGTGTTGAAGAGCGAGGGCGCGGCAGACGGTGAAACCCCTGAACTCATCGTGTGGGTTAGCTATCCTGTTTGTAGAAGGAAAAGGCGGTTGGGTGTTATATACCATCCAGCTCCGAACGCCACATATCGCCCGTACCCCAACCTCTTCATCAGAGCGTCAAACACCTCTGCCGTCTCGCGCGCTCCAAACCCCTCTTCGTCACTCGCATCGCTGAAGCCGGTCCCCGGCACGCTCGGCGCGATGACATGGAACGCGACCCCCCCTCCATCTCCTTCGCCTGCTGTACGATCCATGGTCGTCAGGGCGTCAATGACGCCACTCACATCCAGGAAAGACGACGTGTTTACGTCGTGGCAGAAGAGCAGCGGTACGACACGGTCGACGTTGCGGATTCGCGGCCTCGGCGTGAGCTCGCCAAGGTGGCATTTCTTGTGGACGAAGTGGACGCGGAGCGTCTCGTTGGAAGAGGGAACGGTGATGGCAGTGCGGTACTGAGGGAGTGCGGTGTTGTAGTGGGATTCCTCGGCGCGCCAGGAGTAGTCGCATATCCTGTTCGAGAGCGATATCGACCCGTTAGCTGGACATTCCCACTGGGACACTGGAGAGGTCGGAACAGGCGTCTACTTTGGTGAGCACGAAAGAAATACGAGATAACCGAGACGCCTTTCGAAGCTGGTGCTTGAACCCAATTTCGTTGTCAAGGCCAGAACGAGGTCCATACCGGCTTGGAAGATTGAAGAATGAGCATAGGAAACGGTCGTTCCGTATTACCAATGATCGACCAATGGCTCCAGAACCTCCTTGGGCGGTCCGTACGCCCACCTGCGGTTTTCCGGCAGCTCCAGCTCGTGCGGCAGTCGCGTGAGTTCGAGCTTACGCTTCGTCAACTCGAGGTACTTCGCCGAGACCTGTTCTCCGCACGCAACATGCAGTGTGCGTTAGCATATGGTCTCCCCAGTGTCCTTCACGTTTCGTCTTTCTTATTCTTGTTTTTTTTTCCGGGTGAACGGGGGATGAGAGGGTACGATGCTGTGTGTTACATACGTGCATGTTGTATGGCTCCACAGCAACCGCATCCTGATTGTCGGAAACGACCTGGTCTTCCTTTCGCCGGGGGGTTGTAATGTTGGCTGAGCCAGGAAGTATAGTACCCATAGCTCCGGATTGCTCGAAGCAGCCAGAACGCACTTCTCACCAAAAATTAAAAATGGGCTGAATGCTTTCTCAAAACAAAACGAGGGGCTAAAAGAGGGAGAAAGAAGCAAGCAAGCAGCTCACCCCATCTGAAGCGGACCCTTCATTTAACACCGGAACCCCCAGATCTCATGGCCTCAGAAAAGGAAAGAAAGCGACAGCGAACACTGCTCCTCAGCCTGGCCCAGTCCAGTCCACATTAACAGAGGTACGCGTTCGTTGTCAATCGTGCGACGATGCTTCCCCGCAACCTGATTGGGTCCGGCGCCCCAGCTCACGTCAATCACATGCCTTATCGACCGTTTCGCCACAGCGAAAGCTCGACGCCACAGGGGTCTGGGCGCCACACGCAGCCGAGAGCGTGGCAGTGCAGGACGGCAAGCACGGCAGCACGGCTTACACCGAGTGCGATCAACGTCTTCGCTTCTTCTAACAGCAAGTGATCTACGAACGTGCAAGAATATAGAAATAGAACACCAATGAAGTCATAGCAAAATCCGGCCTCTGATATTTCCTCTTATGCACATGTGTGGATTGTAAAGCAAAAAGAAGCTCAGGGCTAGGACGATCATCTGCAAGTGAGGCAAAGGGGAGCAAAACAGCTACAAAGTCAGCCACCCATCCTCCCGTCCGTCCCGTTCCCGACCAGGATCAAAAAAAGTTTCGTCACACCTTGTCGTTACCTTCCACTCACGTTCGTTCAAGCGTATTAGATGTCCCTGACCGGACCGTTGCCACCGCCAGGGCTCTGAGCACCGCCTCCTCCGTTCCCTTGCATCGAGTTGCGGCCGAGGTTGAGGCTACCAATGCGCTGACGCAGGTTGTCTCCTACAGCGTCAACGGCGCCGCGCGGCGCGAGCAGCGACGGCGTTTGCGGCCCGACCTCCTGGACGCGGAAGAGCTTGAGGCTCGTGCCGTTCCACACGCCGGCCGTGCCCTTCGAGACGAGCATCTCGCTGGCGAAGATGAAGCTCCAGAGCAGGGATTCATACCAGCCGAGCGACAGCGGCGACCACTCGAACAGGTGGACCCGTATTGCCGACGGGTCGATGCCGCGGACTTCAGTAGTCCGGATCGTCTCCAGGGCGGTCGCCGTGTCTGTTGACCCGTCGGCGGGTATTAGCGGGCCCAGTTGGGAGATGAGTGTCAAGATGGTATGCAGAGGTAGCTCGGGAACCCAGCTCTCTAACTGTTGAGACGTCAGCCAAGGTCATACCAACCCACTTAACCCTCAATACTTACCCATGCAGTCGTGGGAGTAAATGCGCCGTTTGGCATGACGGTTGGCGTGGCCAGACTACTCAAGCTGCTCGTACTGTTCTGCCTGGAAAACGAAGGAGCTCCGACAGGCATTTTGCCCCTTGCCTTCTCCGACATTCCCCGCAGCTGCAATGGAACACTGTCATCGGCAGCGGAGCCGATCGACGCGGTTCTCGAATTGCTTCCAGACTGCACCGGAGAACGGCGATGGGGTGTGGGGTTGTCTTGCTCGTCACCGGAGTCATCATCGTCACCAATACTGAATGCGCTATTCTCCTCAGGCACGTTGCTGAGCGTGGGAGGACGGCTGGTGATTGGACTTCTCAGGCTATCGATGGAGTTCTGACGAGAGTTGCCTCTTGTTGATGTCCCTCCATCGCTAGCTCTCCGTTCCTTCTTTAATTGATTCTGACGCTCAATCTCATCCTGCGCGCTTTCCAGAGTGAAGTCGGTCAACGCTTGGAACCGCTTCCTTGATCTCAAGATCGCATATATCAGGTTCGGGTTGGCTGACAAGTTGTTAGGATCATGCTCAACGGAACACAAAGCGCCTAGCTTACCAGAGTATTGGTGCTCGATTATGGCGTTCAGAGCCTCGAGTAAAGAGTGTAGAAGGCTGTGGTTCGTCTCGTTTGCTAACAAGAAACTTGGCGACGACATGGAGATGAAAAGCTGAATAAGCTTCGAGGAAGTTGCCCGGCCCAGGTTTTGCACGTAGGCTGCAACGTTGTTGACGATAGCAAGCAGCGCAGGATACACGGCATCCAGCTTTCCTTTCCGAGTGGTGAGGAGGGTGTATATCGACTGTTCGCACATCAGTAAAAACAAAAACCTGGCCGCTTCTTGAGCATCTCACCGTGATCAGGTAGTCTGCATATGTCCCGTGGAAGTTGGGAATGCGGATGGTGGCCGGGAGAGTCTCTTGGCCCTCGAACTTCTTGTTCAAATTCTTGCCGAAATTCGGTTCGGTGCTGAGGGTTTGGAGGATGAATATGCACATGCGAATAAGGCCTTGCCGCGAAGGATCGTTACACTGATCAATGGCGTAGAAGAGGATCAAGACTACAAAATCATGAGCCCGGTCCGTATCGATGATGAATGTTCTGAAACGCTTGTTGCACTGCAGCGCCTCCCAAAAGAGGACGAGCATCTCGGGAGCCCATGTCAGAGATTTCTGGCTGCCAGGAAGGTAGGAAGTCGTCGCTTGCAGCTGCACATATGTTAGTCTATGACATGCCTACGAAGGCTTCACAAAGATTTTTGGCTCTCCACTTCCTCTCGCCCAAGACATATTAACTCGTGCCATGGGAAATCGAAGTTTTTGTTCGGAGGTCGATGTAGCTTTGGATTGTACGATGACGCCACGACGTCGACTTCGACTGCCCACGGAAGTGGAATGAATGCATCATGCGAGGGGAAGGACAAGCCCGAAATCTTTCCGACTTTAGGGGAACTTACAGGCTGATTCAAGATCCTGGTCAAGCCGTCATGAAGGAACTGGAAGTCTTGAGGTCGATGGAGTCTGCCCAGGAAATGGCGGAAAAAGTTCTTGGGAGGCGGGCCATTTCCTGGTTCCGGGATGGGGTAGAGTATCAGGACCAGAAGAAACTGCAGGCAGTAGGTGACAAGGATCTGTTTCGGATCCTTGAAAACCACATGATCATAGGGCACGCGCCAGCTTGCGGGGTTATACTTGAGCGTCTGGGGAAAGATTAGCATGGGCCACCTTAGTCCAGAGTCTTATCAGTGCTCACCGTGTTGAGGAGCGAACAGAGAAGCGAGAGCACGATTTGCTTGTCTGGGCAGGTCGTTATGTAGGTAATCGCTTTGACACCCTTAACCGGAAGGACATCTGGGAATAATCAGAAGGCGCCAGTGCGAGGCAACGTGGAGACATACTGGGAGAGGTGTACATGGACTTGCTCGCCAGGGTAAGCAGCAGCCGCAGGATCTCGGTGCGATTGTTCTCGAACTCCTTGCTAGTGCCCACGGGAGTGTTGCAGCCCACACCGCTCTGCCAAATGGCGTACGTGACCTTGCCCTTGGCCGAGTGGC
The DNA here is from genome assembly GCA_001455585.1 of Diplodia scrobiculata. Classification (NCBI taxonomy): domain Eukaryota; kingdom Fungi; phylum Ascomycota; class Dothideomycetes; order Botryosphaeriales; family Botryosphaeriaceae; genus Diplodia; species Diplodia scrobiculata. The sequence goes on from LAEG01001116.1 coordinate 10,145, forward strand.
TTTTGGGCAGGGTGAAGTCGGCGAAGAACAGCAGGTCGATAAGGGTGTCGATCAGCTCCTCGGCCAGCGGCTTTGCTTCCTCAAAGTCGGGGGCATCCTCCTTGGGCGGCTCGTCGGCGGTGGCGCCGTCGAACAGCACCTCGGAGCGGTGCAGTTGACCCTTCCTGCTGCGCTTGCGGCGCGCACCCCAGAAGAACTTGTCCTCCCACGCGTCGAGGTGATCGGCCTCGTAGATGTAGGGCAGCAGCCGTGTCAGCACGCGCACGCAGTTCAGGGCGTCTTTCTCGGGCGCAAGGTCCGGGTCGGGGAACGACGGGTGGTTTCGCAGCACGCAGAGCCGCGAGGAGACGGCGAGCACGAGCGTTTCTAGGTTGACGAGGGCATTGTCGCGGGTGCGGCGAATGTCGGCGGGCGAGAAGAGGGTGAAGACATCTTCGGCGGACTCGGGCAGCTCCCAGAACTGCGGTGGATGGGTCAGCGCTGCGGGCATTCATGGCTCTCCGGACACGCGCACATACTCCCGTCCAGTACGTGTCGTCGGCAGGGATCTCGGTCTGCTCGGACAGGCGGATGATGCCCTGTTTGAAGACGAGCTTGGAGTCGGAGGCGCCCATTATCGGCTTGCAGGAGGGCAGAGTGGCATGTCGCGGCGGAGCAGAGCCATGCCGAGAGAGAGTTGCGATTGCGATGAGCGCGACAGCCCCGGCGCAGCGTCACTGCCCGTCCCTCGCTGCGCGCTGTGTTCGTCATCCGCCCCCGCTCGGCCTTCGCACCCCCCGCCGCCCCCGACCCTTCGCTCGCCCGCAAGCTCCCCGGCGTCTGCGCGTCAACGCGATTCTCGCCGCCGCTCGCCGCGCCGCTCCAACCGCCCCCGACAACGACCGTCTACCCGTGTCGATCCCAGGGGCAACGAAGGAGCCATGGCGGCCAAGCGCACGC
>LAEG01001118.1:0-14041 GCA_001455585.1 Diplodia scrobiculata
AGGAGGAGGAGGAGGAAGTGGTGGTGGAGGGTGGGAGAGACGGGGTGTCCGCGCCGGGAGAGGAGGGGGAACGTCGCGAGAAAGACGTCGAGGCGTCGTCGAAGCAGCCCTCTGGCGGCGCTTCTGCCGTCGTCGACGCCGCCAGTACCGGCAAGGAGGTGCACGACGTGCACATCGGGGAGCCGCCGGCGCCGGTCGACGACGATCCCAAGTCGCTGCGAGGCGCGTTCCGCATCGCGTGCGTGGCGTCGTTCGTGCTGACCTTCATCATGGACTTCCTCGTGCCGATGCCCATGTTCTTCGCCGAGTACGAGTTCTCCAAGCCGTTCTTCACCGCCTGGGTCGTCATCAGTTTCATATGGGTCTTCGTCAGCACGGCCATCTCGTGCGTGCTGCCCATTGTCGAGACGGCCGGTTTCTTTGGCGAGTTGTGGAGGAATGTCATGGCGGATTTGAGGGGGAAGAAGGTGGGTTGAGGGGGGCCTTTTCGGTCCGGGTTGAAGTGGAGTAAGAATGCGCTGGCCGGAGTTGATGAATAGATGAATAGTAGAGCAAAGGCTGAAGATTCCTAGATTATACAAGTAATTCCGTCAAAGTACTCTCTGTTTGCAGCCGCTCCGTATCCGCTTATAACATCCATCAACCACGATATCACTTCACCAATCGAAAAGTCACATAAGCAGCATTGATCCAAAATCTGTGCAATGAGGCAAACTATGCATTACTGATTGCTATCCATCACAACAGGCCAGAGACGAAGTCCTCCAACACAGCAAGCTTAGTCGCTCTTGAGGGTGATCTCAGTGTCGGCGACATCGCAAACGTTGTCGTCGGCACCGTTGCCGCCAGCGTGGCAGTGGGTGGGCTGGATCTCCTTGGTGGCGGAGAGGCCGGCACTGTCATTATTCCAGTCAGCTTTTCCAATTCTTTTCTCTCCCTATCCCCCTAAAATGGTGAAGGTTCAAAATTTACCCGGGAGCGGTCTGCTTGTAGACGGTCAGGACCCAGAAGCCGTTGCTGCCGTTCTTGAGGCCGAAGTGGTAGGCGGACTCGCCGCAGACTGCCACGTTCTTCAGGTCGTCGGGCGTCGTGGCCGAGCAGGAGACGTTGTCGGGCTGGGCGGTGAAGGAGGCGGCCTGGGGCTCGCTGCCGGTGACGCGGACGGTGATGTCCTTGAGCTGGACCGTCTCATCGGCGAAGGCGGCGGCGCCGAAGACGGCGGCTGCGGTGGTGACGGTCACGAAGAAGCGCATGTTGATAGTTGTTGGTTTAATTTGGGTTTGGGTTTTCGTGAAAACGAGTGATTGGAGTTGGAAGTTATTGAGGTCGTGAGTAAAGATTGTTCCGCTGCTTGTTGGTGATGAGGGAGGGATTGCGGAATGCTCTGCGTTTTTATATAGGTGTTGATTGAGGCGGTGTCCCTCACGGCGGTCGTGCTGTGACCATGCGTGGAGAGGTATACTTGGTCGTATCGAGCTCAATGCGGAAGCCTTAATCTCGGAGATAAGTTGCTGCCGCTGAACAGTGCTGGGTCCACAGCCGAAGCGGCAACCAGAAAGGTAGCACTGTGATGGTTCTTGGCTTGATAGTTGAGCCGAGCAGCCCGAACAGTCCGAAAGGGAATTGATCGACTGTCACCGGCGTTCTCGAAACACTCAAGCATGCTTATACGAATGGATCTGCACATCTGGCCTTAAAGTACTGGGGACAGAATACGAAGGCTAGATTAGCTCAGGCGGCGCGGTCGTAGGGCTGAAGCGTTTGGCCGGCCGTCAACGAGGACTCGCGGGGGGCGGGATGCTGTGGGGCCCATATGTTCCTAATGTCAAAACGTAGCGGAAACAGGGCTTTTTCCTATGACTAGTCGTCAGTGTATAAAAACTCCGAGCGTGTGAGGATAGAGGAGACAAAGCAGTGGTGGACGACGGAGCAGTGAGTCTGCCTCGGCGTTCCGCCAAGTCAGCCTTACCAGCGAAGGCTCCACGGTGGCTCCACGGCAGTGCTGTTTAATCCAGCAAGGAGCAGTGTTTGATCTCTCACTGTTCCAATCATATGCACTGCCCCTGTTATTATCCACAGTAGCGGACCGTTGCATGTCGCATTCAGCGGGCAAGGCAACTTGTTCCGGCACTTGTTCATTAGGGCTCTCTGGCTGGTCCAAGCTTCCACGCCCGTCTCCCTGTAGACTCTGAGTGTTGGTCAGCCCTGATTTTAACTACGTGACATAGTCTTCTAGTCCTGTTAGTCCGGGGCGGTCATTTTTCGTGACACTCCCAAGATGGGCTGACAGAAGTGGGCTGCTGAACTGGTACTTTCTGCCATTGGCTTGGATTGTACAAGGTTCTTCCATATCTCACGAGCTACAGGCAAGCAACATGTACGCTTTGTGACGAGCATGCTTTGGAGACGGCGGATTGCATTTCCAATGTACAAGTGTGGTATTGCCGATGAATGCCCATCAAACGTAGCATAAGACTATATTCCCACATGCTATCCAAAGCCATTGACAGCTCGAAACACTAGCGGAGCGTATTTTTAGAAGGATCAATAGGGCAGCTCGGTAAGGGAAAAAAACGGTGTAAGAAGTCGGTCGACGTCCAACGTCCACAAGTACAACAACAGGAACGAAAAGGGGGGGAAAGCTGGAGCAAACACACACACGCAACACCTAGCTCCTCCTCGTCACCTCCACCACCACCTCTGCGACAACCTCGATGTCGTCGTCACCTTCAGCTCCGTTCACAGTTGTCTTCAGCCGACCAAGCAGATTACTGAAACTCGCCTCGCTATTTTTCTTCCTCGGAAGGTCGATGGCGCCGCGGCAGGGGAACGGCACAAACGTGTCCGTGTGGCAGACCAGCTTCTTGACCACCTCGCCGGGGCCCAGCGCGTCGTCCAGCCGGTCGTCGACGGCCTGGAACAGCGCCTGCGCCGTGTGGCAGCCGTGCAGCCGCATCGCGTACTCGCGGTTGCTGTTGGGCCCCTCGAGCATGACGAGCTTGAAGAGCACGCGGTTGACGTCGAACTTGAAGCCGCCGCTCATCACCGGCGAGGCACCTGGGGTCGTTGCCGGCGTCATTGCCGGCGACGTGCGGATCGCGAGGGGAGGGGGGTTCTCACGCGTCGGCGCCGTGAAGGATACTGCGCTGGCGGCGCCGCCTGCGGAAGACTCTGCCCACAGCTGCTCTTCGCTCTGGTGGAACGCCGTGGCCTCCGACGGGGAGCATTGCTTCAGGGGTGAATCGCGCCGTTGGTCTGGAAGGTGGTCAGGCGAGGGTTCCTTGGACGAGCTCGACGAGTGACGGTCTTGCGCCGCCTTGTTCTTGTTGTCAACCCCAGGGGTTCCGGGGGTGCTATACGTCTTGCGTGCCAATGTTCGTGGCCTGTCCGTGCTAGTTGGAGACGGCGAAGGCTGAACGGGATATGAACCCGTTCTCTCTTGTATCATACTCCGGTAAGTTGGTGACACTTCACCGCTTGGGTCTTCATTGGGTGGCCCATTCATGCTGCAATCTCGAGGGCTCGTCATCCTGGCCGACTTGGGCGGAGGCGGTGGCGGCATTCTTCGAGCGTCATCGCTGCTGTCGTCTTCATACTCCCTTCTGCGTTTCTGCTTCCGAGCTTTGGCAGCCCACTCAACAAAAGGGTCGTCATTTATAGGCCGCATCGAACAATTTGTGCGTGGACGGAACTGATCCAACAGCGTCTCTGCAGTTGCTGTGTTCTCCTCCTGGGAGTGGGGAGACTCGATCGATGGCACGAGAGGATTCGTGGGAGACGGATCTTCCCGACGAGCGTCTGGTCTTAGTGTCTCAGACCTTCCACGAGAAACATCCGCCTCGCGGGGCACGTTGCACGCGTGTGACAACGAAGCGGTACCTGTGTCCGTTGTGGACTCGACACCTGGCATGTCTTCGTCCATGTCTGCCAAGCTCGAGTCATGGCGGGCATGGGGAGTTTCGACGCCATTGGATGTTTGCTCGGGTGGGCTTTGAGCATGCACTGCACATCTGTCAGCCATCATATCGCGGTTGCGGGGGACCAGACCCACCTCCGCTCGTGCGACTCTGTGGCAAAGGTTTGCCAGTGCTGACATAGGCAAAGAAATCGCGCGAGTAGCCACTCTGGCTCATTTTCTCATCTCGCAAGAGGTACGAATACTTCTCGTGGTAAAGGCCATTCAGTGGCGATCGGTTCGTTTCCAGCCCAAGCACGGCAAACAGCTCTTCGGGCTTTCCCTGTATCACCCTCCAAAACCTGTATGCCCAACACTGATTGCCTAGTAAGTATGACAGACGGCGTCTACTCGAGCAAGAGGGCACTGACCCAGAGATCCCCTTTGAATGGAATTGCAACCAATTTGATCCGTCCTAGTTGACTGTGTGGCGTTTTTTTGTTCTTTTCCTTGGGAAAGCCTTCTTTGTCATGGGGCACCTGGCCTTCTACGACCTCGAATGTCTTTACATGGGCCGGTCGCGTGTCTGTAAGCGTAACATAGGACGGCATGTCTTCGTTGAAGCGTCGGGCAAACGGAGCGTTTTCTGAGAATGACCATTGGTCATCCCAGTAGCCTAGCCAAGCATTTTGAAATAAAGCCTCGTCGAAACTGAGATCTTCCTGGCGGCTGTTGCTGGTGTTGCCTCTGGGAGAGTAGTATGTAGCATCTGTTTGCCTCTTTGGAGGCATGGCTGGTGGAGAACGAGCAAGAAGGTAGATTGTATGACAAGAGAGTGCCTGATGTAGGATTGAGTGGTCGTGTCAAGCGGGAACTCATACGGTATTTATACTTCACTGTTGAGAATTTGGCCCCACTTTCAAAGAATCAATGCAAAGCTAGTTGCTAGCTCCTAGACATCGTCATTGCGGCACAGTGTAGAATCGACAATGACATTGCTGGCTTGACTGCGCCGCATGGCTGCATTCTTAGGTCAATGGTGGGTGGATTACGGAGTATCGAGGGTCGGATGTGGAAATATTTGGCGAGATCCAAGGTCTGATGCTGAAGAAAGGTCCGGGACCCACTATCACCTCTGATTTGTTTGTTGTTGCCTGGAAATGTAATGTAGAGAGGCACAGCCGGCGTTATGCAGGCGCTTCTTAAAGCATGGGAAGATCATCTTCCAGTGTACGTGCACCCGACACTTCCGATTGGGCCAGGAAACAAGAGAAAAACCTGCACTATATTGCTGGGGAGCTGGGCGCGCACGAGCAAAGTGCCAAGCCGCGCAGACATGTTTCAATACGGATGATGGGGGCGACGGCAGCCCATCCAATTGGGCCATGGATGGGACAGCAACACAAATCCTGCATGAGACTTCCGGCTGACGGATTCATGTGAGGGGTAGAGCAGATATGTTGATCGGATGTCTGGACTCGGTCTATCAATGCATCTACAGTGGCTTGGATTCTATACCGTTGTTATCGTTTTGCGTAAAGCTAAACGGAAGATGGCACTGCGGCCCGGCGCTTACATCCTTGTCGATGTCGTGACCGAGGCGCAATAATTCCTCAAGTTTGACCAAAATTTGTCAACGAGTGACACAAGGCAAGGATCCAAACATGGGGGATGATGCTAGTCATGTTGAGCATGTTGGAAATGTCAATAAAGTTGATGTTAGTAGTGTTGTTGGTAGAAATAATAGTAATAGTAGTGGTAGCCGAGACTGATCATTGGTCAAATCCGCAGGCTCCACTTTTAGCCTACTACACAGTACCTTTCCTTATCTTTGTCATGTACACTCTCACATCGTTTCCCCCCGCGGCTTCCAACGTGAATTCGCAAACATACCCTTTCACTTCTTTCTCCAGTAAGTGAATGGTGAATGAGTCACTCATGAGAGGAGGGTGACCGATCGACCCTTCACTCCCGGCATTGCGGCACAGCCAGTGGGGTCTGAACAGAGTGTTCACCGCATCAATTGCTGGGCCCTCCAACCGGAAGCTGAATGAACGAGAGTGTGCTGTCGGGAAAAAGCAATTGAATGTCGCGTGCATAACTTGTCTCCATTATCTGACAGCGCTTAGAGTTGCACTGTACAAGTGCGGAGTTCCGCGATAACCGCCATCCATGCTGTTCGCCCGGTGGGGCCGGCGCTTAAGCCCATCACTTCCCTCAATTCAACCCACGCCTCCCCATCATCTGCCGCGCCATCGCTCCCCATTCGCCTATTCTCCCGAGCGTTGGTTGTCCCCTCAAGCGAAAGGATCGCCTCCTTGTTCAAGACCCTAGTCAAAGGATTGCCTCCCTGTTGAGACCCTGTTGAGAGGTTGTGTCTTTTACAGGGAGTTTGTGCCTTTTAGCGAGGGATGGTCTCTTCGGCCTCTCCAAGTCCCAGTCATGATAGCAATACCTAGAGCAATGAGGATAACCGAAGCGGCGGGGCATCCGAGGCTGCACCCGCCCATCGTTTCGCAATTCACCCTCCTCTTCCTCCCTCTCTTCCAGAGCCAGTTCTGCCGCCTCAACCCGCAACACTATCGCCCGCAAGAGCCGCGAAATGCCTACCCATCCCACACTCAATGCGGACGATTTCCACCGAACTCTTCACCTCTACCGCCGCGTCGCATCGCATCACATCACATTGCATTGCATCGCATCGCATCGCATCGCGCCCGCGACCTCCCCGCTTCATACAACCTCTAGTGCTGTGAGCGGTGAGGAGCCGGCTGGAGAAGATGGATTTTCGATGCCGTCGAGAGACCAACCCGTCTGTCCCGTTCTGATTTTTTTTTTTTTTTTGATACGAATATTCCATGAGATACCGACTTACTTCAGGGATATTGACGCCCTTTCCTCAACCTCCGCAGCGGCTGCTCCAACAACATCGGAAGTGAGCACCATCGACGTGCCATGGACATCCTCTTCGCCATGTCTATCGAGGACGCCCCAAGCGCGCAGCCCTACAATACAACATAAGATTTCGTAGGATGTGGTACACTTTAGCTTCGTCCGACGCTCTGCTGGGCACCTGTGATCACATGCCTCAGTACTTCGGGGAAGAGAGGGATCCGGAAACCGTTCCGACCCAGGAATCGGCTTGGTAACGCTAATGTCCGTCACCGTTTTACCCCGCCTGCTAGCGCTCGCTTGATAGTAGAGCCGGCTTCGTGGCTTGCTTGTACTGAGGCACACGGATGTTATTCTTGCTGCTTGCGGGGTCGATGCGCATTGAACTCTTTCCCAGGTTGGGGAAGACCAAGTCCTGCGGCAGCTAATGGACCGGGCTTTTGCAGCTGTTGGTTTACCATTGCCTTATAGGTCAGAACTGATTTTGTCCTTTCACACTGGCACAGTGGTTGGCAAAAAGATATCCGGATACATGACTTCTTTATCCACGTCTGTAAGGGGTAACACTGGTGGCGAAAGGAGTGGCTTTTAAACGATTCAACGTTTAATATATCTGAGCTGCTCCTTTTATCTCATGTTTCTATACGAAATCTTGCAGTAAATGTGTCTAAGATGATTCAACATGCCGTTGTGTATCGCCCAAAGATCCAAATAATGACCAGCGAATGCTTGAAGAAGCGATCTCTCATTACTCAAGCGTAGTGTCCGCGGCGGGTACCATTTCCATGGTTTCCATGCCATGTGATGTTCCTGGAGCCATGGCCATCGTTCAAAACAGTCGTGTTTCCATACGGAGCGCCATCATCGTAGGTGGAGCCTTTGTCAGACGAACCGTCATCTCCCGAGGTAATACTCTCCCCTTGAACATCAGCATCTCCGGTTGAAGTGGTGGCACCGGAATTGCTGTAATCATCCGTGGAGTTACCATCATCTTGAGAAGTGCCATCTTCCTGGTCGTCGTCCTGGTCATCACCCTGGTCATCGTCCTGGTCATCGTCCTGACCACCGTCTTCGTTGCCGTCACCTGCACCATTTCCTTGGGCACCATTGTCCTCCGAGGAAGTACTGCCGTTGTCGACGATAGTGCCGTTCGCAAGCTGAATGCTGACAGACGTGACGGGGACATTGAAAGGAGGACCGGAGCAGGTACCACCGCCAATGGCATTGGTGGTGCAGTTCCTTCCATACAAGTAGAGCGGCGCAGTTCCTTTCAGAGTCACGATGGCACTCCTTTGGTAGAGCTTCTGGGATATCCAGACGTCTGTCATGGCTTCATATCAGCCATGATATCTCTGTATCTGATCAATCGAAACGACTCACTGCCAATTGACAAATCTGAAGTGAAAGACACGGCCTCGTCATCGCAAGGAGCGTAGGGCTGGTTTGGCCCGGCTCGTTCGGCGGTGCCTGGGAAGTAGGCACCGCAGTGGACGGTATCGGCCTGAGACTCGTATCGCACGAGGAAGTCGAGAGACCTGTGTGTTCCAGACAGAGCGTAGTTGGAGCTGGGGCTGGTCACGATCCAGGATCCCCACTGTTCAGTGACATTGGTCGCTATGGTATGAAAGTATGGGTAGGCGGAAGCAGTAGATGCGCATACCGCAGTGGCAGAAACGAAAGTGGTGGCACGCATGTTGTGCAGTTGAGGAAAAGTGTCTCAAGAACGGAATGGTGCGTAGAGTGAACGACTTGGAAGTGAGAAGGATTGGCAGTGGATCCGTGGGGATTTATAGAGAGGCTCAGGTGTTTTCAGCTGCTCCAGAGCCTTTCCGGTGCTCGCTACACCTTTTGCCCGATGTTGAAGGCGTAGAGACCATCCTTGTTGCCAATAGTTCGGTGGAGAGCTGGAGTGCCGCCACTACGTCATCTTGAGGATGGCATACGAGCCACCTTTCCCGGTCGGAAGTGGAATGAGGACAAGAGGTGTACAGTGATGTAGCGCTGTAAACACTTGACTTCTACGTACCTGCATGTTCAGTGGCTTGTACTGTGATGCCAGCCTACTGGAGACGGCACGGCTGTGGCTGCCGATCCATCCCGTGTTTCTATTTTGAGCACACCTGATGATTCATGTATGTAGCAATGAGAGGTCAAGCATGTTTGCAGCGGGGTCTTTCCTGTCCGAACTCCGGACTGTAAAGCGCACGAAGCCGGTGCTCAATTAAGACGAGAGAAACCCGACCCCTTATGAGCGCAATGTTCTCTGTGTTGCTGAAAGATTTTGTTGAGGCGCTCTCGGGACAAACGAGAACGGGGTGGCGGCCTCGAACGTGTCGGCAACGAGCACCACGGCCGTGGCTTGATGGCGTTTCGCGAAAGACGAATTAGCGTCGGCACTGACGACGGGTCCCCTCGTCCATCCACCGTTACTGGCGCGCCGTTTCAGCTCTGTCTGGACTTGTTGGGAGCTGACCAACGATCCGGTCCGGCCTCCTTCCCCCTTGCATGGCCTGTAGCTCGTGCTGGAGATATAGTCGGTACAAAAGCTGTTTCTTGCCAGCGTCGATGCTATCTCTTCAATTTTGCTCTCTTGTCTCCATCTTTCGAGTTTCCAAGCATCCTTCTCCCGTTATGGCTTTCACTCAATGCGTAATGAATTGCAACGGTCGCTTCGCAACTTACACTACGCCTCAACGCAGCCAATCATCAATCCGTCACTTTGAAATTTTCGCCGCACCGTGTTATTGAACTCAGTGTGCAGCCCTATCCTCAAGGCGGGGGCGCCGAATACCTGCCGGTGTCCGCAAAGCCCAGCATGTCCGACAGTCCGAGTAATCAATGCCAACTGCGCTGGAGCCCGCTACGCATTGCGCCGAGATTGCGACTCTAAATCAGTGACAGCTTGACGTCGCGCAGTGGTTGGTTCCGTGCATTTGGATGTGCAGCTCCGGGTGCACCGTTGAAGATCCAAAGCCAACGGCACATCGATGACCCCGAATATGACGGCCTGGTGGTGCTGCACAATTTCGAGCTGCTCAACCCTTGAGTAGGAAGGCTATGTCAACCTGCGTTGCGCGTGACAGCTTGGCTGCCCGAACGAAATAAAGCCTCCAAGAAAGATCCACGCCAAAACCAACAACAGGGGAACTCATACTGCTACACGTCCAAGGAAATATTTGGCAAGGAGCGTGAGGTTCCGCACAAGGCTGGCGTCAGCAGCTGCGCCCAGTTTCATTTTACGAGGTACAAGGTTCGTAAGATCCCCAGTAATGAATACATGCGATTGAGGGAGTGGAAGCCGCTTCCTTGCAAATAGAGGAACTAATGCGAGAGTGATGAGGGTGAATACGCAACCCGCGCATCGCAGGAGAGCTAGTGCACGTTTTATTCATAGTCTGCGGCACTAGGCATCTTCAGGTAGATGTGAAGAAAGCTACGGCGGGTCAGGGTTGTCTCTACAACCTTTTCTGCTTGATCGTTAGCGCTTAAAATGGCCGCCTGCTCGCATTTACATGGGAATTGTCCACCTGTCACCCTCCTCGACCATAGGTCTGTTCGCATGGCCGGCTTCTGCTCGCTGTAGCAACAAATCCGATCTTACAACCATCTACTGTTTTTGCCATCTCTCCACAACGATTGCGAGAAGGCAAATCGAAGATGGCACCCGGAACAAACCCCGTGCTTATTCCCTGGTCCAACAAATCAGACTATAATCCGCAGTTCGGCAACGAGTCAACCATCGCTCTTGTTGGGCTACTCATGATGGCACTCGTACCCTGCATGAGCTACCTTTTCCGTAAAAAGATCAGAGCATGGGTACGGTTCCTGAGTTGAATGTATCAACGTGCAGGCAGCGATGTATGTGCGCTGGGGTTCTTGCAACACACACCCGAGCTGACCATCAGAAGTTTGAAATCGTGAAGCCATCTCCTTGCACGGCATTCCCGACAATCGCCCGATGACAATTCCTTCCACCACTACTGTAAATTCCACCGGCACTGCTCCAGCAGATTGGAGGGAGATTGCTCTCAAGTGGCGGGAGCTTGCGCTTCTCAATGCGGGCCGACGACAGCCTTGATGGTTCAAACCGCGGTCGATGGCATGAGCATTTGGAGTTTTGCTAACTTCTTCGCTGTTCCTAGAGGTTTAGACAGAAGCAAACCATGTGTATCATCTCTTGACCTTTCCTTCAGCGCACTATGCAGACCTTCGGTATTTCATAGGGAATAAGCGATAAGAAGGTTCTCGGCCTGTTTCTTTTCTTCCTGGGAATATTGTCTTTCCAAATCTTGCCGCTGAACAATGGATCGGGTGGCCGACTGCCGCTCCGTTGCTGCACAGGCATCTGCTCAGCAGTTTCTCACGTCATCTTACCTCGCTGCCCCGGCGCTTCCGGCTCCTGACAGGTTGAATGACGGCAACCGTCCGACCGTTACAAGGCTGGCCGAGAGCACCGCAAGAGGAGTACTGCGCTGCTTTGGCTGGGTGCGACGATATCTCTAAAGCGAGAAGTTGATTGGCGCGGCGGAGCGGGGGCCGGCGAGGCTGAAATAGCGCAACCACGAGGTTGGATCTGGCGGGACTTGCACCTGGCTGATGGTCAGACAGTAGGTGAGTGGATAAAATGACAGCCACTTGAGCCCCAGAGGCTGTGGCTCTTATGTATGATTTGCTGGGCGCGGAAACTACGCCGTTTCGGGCCTAAGATGAGGCAGTGCTCGCCCGCTGTTTTACAAGTGCACGCGGAGTCCCAGGCCACATCGCGATTGTCGTGATCACCATTACTGGGTCACCTTACTCACCCGCTATTGGTTTGAGCAGCCCTCTACACCTACCTTACCCCACTACAATAATCCTCTGAAAAGCAAACTCTGCTCAGTTTTGCATTCAAATCTTCTCCCTGGCTGTCCAGTTAGCTATTTGACACATTTACTCCAACTTTGTGTTTTCTCCAGCACACGCATACAGGTCTACCATCAAATCTTGATCATCCACGGGAATTTTTTGCGACTGCATCCCCAACAAACAACCTGTAAGCTTGACCCTCTCTCGATTACTGCAATCTTTCCACTGAAGCTGTATCAATCAGCACCACATCTAATTAGCTCGGGACAAAATGGCCCCTGCGCTTCGTCTGCGCTCCACTCAGCCGAGCAATTCTTCTTTCAGCAACGAAGCCATCATATCGTTGGTTTCCCTTATCCTCACCGCCGCCATAGCCTGCGCCGAGTACACGGTCAGGAAACGGATCAAGAAAGCCGTCACGCGCTTCGGTGATCGATTTCAAGGATGGCGTTGGCGGCAAGACAGCTCGGATCATAACGGTATGTCAGTGCCTTTCCGGGAACGAAAAGAAAATACTCATTTCCTCCAGAAGCAGACGATGGCATGATTGCGATGCCATACCTGACGAGCTGCCGTACAACTATATCTCCACCGTACTTTGACGAGTCACCATACGAAAACTCAAGGGTCGCAACCTCGGACTGGGCAGAAATTGCGCGGCTGAATTCTGGTGCTTGCTCTGGCCAGGAAGTCAATAGCTGGTGTTGACAGGAAGCTCGGAGCATGTACGATGGCTCCAGAAACTAGAGTATTGCATGTAAAATGGAATATGGTATGTCAGATTAGTGTTGGCGGAGTAGTACTGCAGGTGATTTTCCTCGGCTCGCAATGACACAGGTGCGTTGGAGTCAGGCTGGGCGTCGCCCGCCGGCTGTAGCGCGGCACCGTTCAGCCTGTTGAGTGCAGCCGTCAACTTCCACAACAACCACTCAGTTTTTCACTTTCCATTAGGCCACTGTTGCCCGCAAACCTCATCGGTCGAAAGTTACTTCGTGGCGAACAACCGTCTCGATCCACGTGAGCGACTGTTTGTGGACTGGGGATAGTTTCAACGGCGGAATGCCAGTCGAGGGGTGTGTGCGAGGAAGACGGACGAGAGGCTGATGGGGTGAGATGAGACAAAGGCGATGCGGCTGAAATGGAGGTGAGAGGAGAACGAGTCGGTGATGTATCGGAGCTAGGGAAGCGGGCGGGCCGTGGCCCTAGCGCTGGAGGCTGCCGAATTGCCGGGACTTGTACCTGGAAAGTCCCTTCTGGAACGCTATTTTTGATCCACCGCCCAGATCCGCCTGCCATCGCGACGTCATGCAGGTACCGGTCTGTGATATCATCCCCAGCCCGCCGGCGGCCGCAAGCACAGCGTCTCAGAAGTGCCGAGCGGCGGCCATCGCAATGCTTATCAGCGCCTATCCGCAGGAGCCGCGCCGCTGCCGGGCGGATGACCCCCCTGGCTGGTGGCTTGAACCCTGCTTTTAAGCTCAACGCCGACCACTACCCGTCCCAGACCATTGGCGTCGCCGCAAAGGGAAGGGCTGGCAGGATCCGGGCGCGGTACTGTGCAAAGGCAGGTTTCCTTTCCAGATAGCGCAGCCGCGAGCCGATCACGTGAGGGAGCACCTTCTCCATAGGGCGCCGAGTGGAGCAGCGCTGGCCAAGCCATCACCGACAGTCCAGCGGCGCGCGACTCGGGCGAGACCAGCGGCGGGGATCAGCGGCTGCGAAATTTGGCGGCTTGGCGGGCGGCACCGGGACGTCAAACTGCAACGATTCGCGCGCAACAACAGGGCGCTGGCAGCAGATGCGGAGGCGGTGCGGAGAGCGGCAGGCAGGCTGGGCCGCTCCCCACCCTACCACCCACCCTACCACGGTGAGCAATAATCGCGCATTCCTGGGGCACGGATTGCGCCAGCCGAGGCGCAGCTGGTACGCAATTCGCTTACTCCCAGAGATCCATAATCCGGAGCAGCCCGCAGAGCACGCGACACGATGGATCGCTCTCTCTCCTCTGCGCGCACCGCCACTTCTCTCGCTCCAGTGCCAGCACGAAGGGGGGGCTCTCGTCGAGGCACGCCACGCCACTACATCCTCACCACTCGCACCTGCATCCATGCCACATGGGTCCCGTCGGTTGGCCGAGCGCGCGCTGGACGGCCGCGAAGCTCTGTCTCTCACGCCTCCCGGACGAGGTGCTGATTCTCATCATCGAGCGCTGCGACATCGACGCCCTGCTGCAGCTGCGCCTGACCTGCCGCGCCTTCCGCTCCCTCATTGCCACCTACGAGAGCACCATCGTGCAGGAGGTCGCGCGCACCACCTTCCCCGGCTGCAAGCTCATCCTCCGCCCGCCAGAGGACCATGATCTGCTGAGTGAGTGCTGCTGCTGCCCGCACCCCACCACCCCGCCATGCC
>LAEG01000112.1:0-24678 GCA_001455585.1 Diplodia scrobiculata
CTCCAAACCCCTCCCATTTTCGTCAGCGCCCCAGCTCCTCCCCGCTCCGGTTCCTGTACTGGCTTTAGACACGCACACGGCACTACGTCCATATCTTAAGAGCACCATCCTGATCCGCCACGGAGGATCCCGCGGCAGCGGCGGCGGAGTCCTTGTGGACGGAAACAATAAGACGAGCGCGGTTTGGCGGGCTAGTTGGTGGGCCGCGCTATCGTGGGCATCCTTATTTGTGCTGTACGAAGTTGAACAGGATGAACCGTGCTGGTTGGCTTGATGGACAATGAAGTGGGGGCGAGTGATTCTTCATTGCGAACATCTGGGTGGACGGGTGGGAGGTGAGGTAGATCCCCGCCGGGAATGTACATGATGGAGGTGCGGGCGCCGATTCCGCTCACCTCCTTGGTTAGACAGAGGCCGGGTATGCATGGTGTCGACTCTGCGTAGCGGTGCAACAGCAGAAAAGCGGTGGCCTGGATACCCAGACTACTGGACAGGAATGAACCGCTAAGGATGCGCATGGATTGAAAATACGATCTCACCATCATGAGCCGTCCTAACTCTTTAGCGACCCGCCTTCCATCTGTCACCGTCCGCCGCATCGACTTTATACAAGCTCTCTGCTTCTTGCGCTCCGTGATCAGCATGCTGTAATCGACACTCGCTCCCGTACTGACGTCGAAACACGGAACATGTTCGCTGACGCTGCACTCGAAGCCGGCGCCCGACGATACAAGCCCAGCATCTTTGTACTCGGCATCAGAAACGAGTTGTGTGTTTTCCTTCCCAACCTGCTCATCCTCCACAACAGCAAAGTCATATCCATCCGCAAAAGACCGTCGAAAACTACCCACCCACGTTCAGTACATTTACAAAAATACTCCGACGTGCGTCTAGGAACTTTTGCAAATACTGCAAATCAGCGATCCTTCAACTTCCCGGCGCATTGTCCCCGAGAGACATCGCGGAGTCTTGAACCGAAAAGGATAAAAGTGTACGAGATTCGGCCGTTTGAGCCAGCCGTGCGAGTTTTCGGAAGACAACGCACCGCATCGCATCCATCGCTTTGCATGCAGGCTGCGCGGGTGGAGAGAGAGAAGCTATAGTCCGAGTACGGCGACGAGCGCATCTGGCTCATGGCCAAGGACCACCACGGTCGAGCTGGCGCCGCTACTTGTCCAAGTTCATGCACATATATTTCGTTTATCTGATCCTGACCCTTCCAGAGGTGTTCCGTCTGTGTCGTCTGGCGGGGTGGTGTATTCGATGGGATTAGATGGACGCACACCGCTCGCCTGATGTGAAACAGCGGCGAAGTATGCGTGATGATATCTGCGAACGTTCGTGCGGCTGTGCAGCAGTTAGTGTCGGCCAGCGTGACCTGGATGATTGGAGATTTTTACGAGGGAAGGAGGCGGAGGTTTTTGGTGCGACGGAGGTATAAATTTGGGATGTGAGGCGAGACAGGGAATGTTTCGTGGGTGAAGGGCGATAGCTGAGTTGACTGATGTAGCCTCTTTACAGACAGACTCGGCAATATTATACCGCTACGTATATATCATGCATGGTGCGTGTTGTAGCGATATAGTAACAGTAGCTTAGGTCATTCTGTCCGTGAAGAAAATGACAGCGTGCGCAGTCGGTCTGCGCCACCGGCCTAAACTGCTGCCGCTCGGTGCTTTTTGCGTGCCATTGGCTATTCACCTTTGAAAATCCTCCATTATCCGTTGCAAATAATCCAACTGAGATGATCTAAGCTTTGTTTCGGCTTCCGAGCTGCGAGCGCCAGCCTAGGGCAGAAAGCTTTCGTATCACGCACCACCAACCCATCTATCTCTCCTTTAGGTCGGGCGGCGCATATCACTAGCTCTACGGCATTGGGTAGGAGCCATAAACTTCTGCAAGGGCGCGGTGACACTGTCTCTGGCTTAGCCAGGGCCCGCGGCGTGGAAACAGTGGGCCAAAAGCCGCGGTGCGCGCTCCATCATCCAGCAAAGACGTAGCAGTAATATCAAAAAGAGCAGCGGGCAAAAAAGAAAGCCCCCGGCTAGGAGTTGAACCTAGGACCATGTCACTCTATAACCTCGTCATCCTGTTCGACTGACTCAAGACGAGCGTGTTTCCACTGGTTCACAGCGACAGTGCTCTACCATTGAGCTACCGGGGACGAAAGAAGTGGATGACTGGACAACTTATATAGAAAAGCACCGCGCTACCTGGGGTGTGCAACGGAGTGACGCTACGGTGGGCCAAGCGGCCACTTGGGCTGAACCTCCGAGCATGTCAGCCGCTGTTTCCTACCTCCCATCCGCGCACAACGGCCCATTCGCTGGTGGGCACAACATATTGACTATGCAGATTCACCACCAAAAAGAGCGGTGATCAACCAAGCATCGGCACTTTCACAACTGGGCCCAGGTCTCAGTTTGAAGGCAAACACTTGAGCTGGCTCGTCATCCCGTGCGCGTTTGCACTTCCCCGCGGCAAACGGCCCTCGATCCTACCTCACACCCCAACTCGGCTCCACCACCCAGCTTACGACGCCGACAATCTCACTTCTCCGGGGCATCCTACCGGTCTCAACCGCAATCGCTTTCGGCCGGAAGTCTTCCCGCGCAACTCCCCGCTTCTTCCGCCATGCGCCCATTCACCGACATCCTCATCGCCATTGCCATCGCCATCGCCGCCTTCCTTCTGATTGGCCTTTTCGCCTGCTACCTCTATTGGTATGCCACCGTCATCCTGAAACCGTGAGGTGATACTAAGGATCTATGCTAAAGGCTCCACATCTTCCCCGGGCGACCCCGAGAGGTGAACAGAGGTGCGCACACCAGCAAATAATGACAGAAACAGGAAGACACGAGAACTTGGAGGAGGCTGACGCTGCATTCTCAGACGATGATATCAATGCCTGGCTTGAGACGCAGGGGACCCAGGCCGCCGCCACTGAGCGCGCCCGTGAAGTACCGGTGTCCACTACCGCCGCGTGACCAACAATCATTGAGGTGGGAGAGCGGCTGGCCGCTCGCGTGCGGGGTATAGTCTCGGCGGAAGGACCCTGAAGCGCTCATGAATGGAATGACTCTGCATTTGTTTCGCTCTGTTGAGACGGACTTTATGCTATTGGATGGAGGTATCCCACTTGCTAGTTGGGGCAGATTTCCCAGGCATCCTTGTGCTGTACATGCCATTTTGCATTTGTTGTCGTAGAAACTTTTCCCCAGGTGGGCTCAGAGGTCATTTCTTGCACCCTGAGTTCCACTCCAACAGTTTCCATTGAGGATGCGATGGAATTTAAGACAGTTGCTGGTATATCAACAATGCCGCATAGCCTCACAGAGCGAGACCATAGACACCCGCTAAACCGCATTGCCATAAGCACAGGAAGATTTTCCCAGAAGAATATCATGTCAACGCACTGACGGGACATGTTGCGGTTCAGGCGGTATGTCCAAGGAAAAAATCAAAGGGAGACCTCGACTACACAGCTATCCATGAAATTTATGGAAAAGAAAATCGTTATTGCTTATTTATTCTCCATCGATAGTAAGGCGGGTTGAAAGTTCAAGCCGCACTTAATGTTGCTGCTTATACGACAATACATCTCGGGCTACCCATTACCTGTACAAGGTCTCTTGATCCGATAAGGAGATTCGAGGTCAATATATGGCCTACGGATATGTCGTGGCTTGCGCCGCAGCAAATCATGGCCAAGGACGACCATCAAACAGATAAAATACGAAGAAGTCTAGCCCTGGGAAGTCCTGACGGCGACACAAACTGAGCAGTTTTCAGAGTAGCGCATCTGCTAACGTCCGTCATAACATTACAGCATACATCGCCTGTGACTGCTCGCTCACATTACGGAATCACCAGACCTACGTCATTAATTAACTCACTAGTGGCCACCATCTTATGAGTGCAAGGGCATGGAACGTTGAAGAGCTGCAAACTGTGCTCCAAAGTCAGATCTGGAAACTCGAGATGCAGTTTAACTTCGGGTTAAGCACACCGGAGCAATTCAACATTTGTGAACTCCTCCAATCAATGTTTTCGAAGCTAGTAGGGCTTTACCGTTTGAACATCCTGAGAAGATGCTTTGTACCAATTTTCTATTCATCATATAAGTCATCAGAGTCCCCGATGCCGACTTTTTCCAGTATGAGAATCCAGCAACTCCTATGTATTCTGCACCTTTCCACCAGAATTGATAGCCAACGGCAAGCTTTGCAAGATGGTAAACCCCTTCCGTTCTTCCGCTCCAGGCTGTTCCCTTCCTAAAGTCAAGTATTTTGGTCAACGCCTCCTCAGTTTGAGCATGTTGTGTTGCTCAATTTTTCCTGCCATCCCCGCAAAGTCAGCATCAAATAATACAAAGCCGCACCTTGCCATCCTCCCACCGCTTCCGCACCTGGACCCATCACTGCAGATCGGTGAGCAGCTGTCTTCCTTTTGTGCCGTACAAGACAACCGACATGGAGCGATCGTGATCTTGGTCCCAGAACGGCGACGCGATATCGATGCTGGGAGCCTTCTCAATCTGCTTCTTGTGCGTCATCGCCGCGTTAGCTGGTAACCTGGAGTGTGCGAAGCCTGGTTCCTCACTTGTGGGATTGTCCGTGGTGGGAGTATCGACGGCGGGCACCGTGTTGTGTTTCATGGTGGACGATGGTGGGTAGGATGCCTCGTCTTCCTCTTCTTCTTCTTCCTCCTCGTCTTCGTCGCGGCGTGGAGTTACAGGCTCGGTTTGAAGGGCACTGTGGGGGGATGGGGTGTTAGTACTGGATTGCATCGCGGCGGGAGACGAAAGAGGGAGAGGTTGCATACATGGCGTTTTGCTTCCGCTGCTGCTCTCCCTGCTCCGTCTGTCGCTCCGTCTGCTTTGGTGTATCAACCGTCTGGGAAGCAATTTTACCCTTTGGCTTCTCCGGTGACTTCGATATCTGTTGCTCCTGCTGCTTCGGCGCCGTCTTCTTCTTCTGCCGCCACTCAGCCACCAGGTCCTTGGACACATTACTCTTCGGCTCCCACGAATCATCATAATCTTCACCAGTCTTCGGGTCCTTCTCCCATGCGACAAGATAGTGGCGATGGCGCTCGTCAACGATAGCCCTTGCAGAGTAAACGTCATCATCCTGCTCTTCCTTCAGCTGTTTGTCCTCGGTTTCATGTGCTTTCTTCGCCGGCCGTCCTCGTGGCTTCTTTGGCGCTTTCTGTGATTGTCCCTTCTTCTGTTGCTTCCATTCAGCCACCAGGTCCTGTGACACGTTGCCCTTCGGTTCCCAAGTGTCTTCAAAGTCCTTGCCAGTAACTGGATCCTTCTCCCACGCAACGCGGTAGTATCGTGGTTTCTCGCCGGTAATGGCTCTTGCGGGAAAGACTCCTTCATCCTGGGGCTCAGGCTCCGACCTCGTGGACTTGGGATTCGTGGGTTTGGCCTTTGGCTTGGTCGACTCGGGCTTCGCGGATTCGGTCCTCGTAGCCTGCAGTCGCTGCTTCTTGGTATCGGGCTGAGTATGAGGAAGTGTGAAGTTGGGTTCAAGTTCCTCCTGGGCATTGGCACGGTCATTGTCGAGCTTGCGCTTGCGGGTCCGATCAGACGATTCCGGGAGTTCGTTGTCTTGGGTTCCGTTGATAGCTTCACGCTTGCGTCCGCGGGCATTAATCGAGGGCTGGCCGGATTCAGTGCCGTTCTGTGTCTCGTTGTTGCCCTCCTCCTTGGGGTCGTGTATGTGCTCATCAATGGAGGGCTTGTTGTCGGACGAAGTATGTTTCTGAGCGGCTTCTTTGGGGGATCCTTCTGGCAGTGGCTTGTCCTGGCCCATTGGAACCTCATCCTGCAACCCATCCTGCTGAGCCTCGTCCTGTCCAACCTCTCTCCCCCCGCGCTGTGCCTCGCCATTCTCCATGTCCCCAACCTGGCCCTCGCCATTGCTCTCCGCCGGCTTCTTCCACTTTCCCTCCTTCTTTTCCTTCCACTCCCTTTTCAACGCCGCATTGGCATAGCTCCTCGGCTCCCACGTAGGCTCATACGGCTCACCATTGCCATCCAGGCCCGCCCAATCGATCAAGTACCCGCGCTTCGCATCCTCGTCAAGGATGGCGCGAGCGACGTACGTTTCCTCCGACTGTGCCGCTGCATTCTGCTTCTTCGTATTTGTCTTCTTTGTGACCCTGCTCTTGGACGACGCTGCGGTCGATGATGACGCGGTGTGTGCGTTGCGGACGACGCGTTCGGCGGGCACAGAGGCGCAGCGGGTGCGCTTTGCTGCGCGGTTGGCGCGGTTGTAGGCGGCTTTGTCTGCGACGGTGGCGACTGCATTAACGCGCGAGAGTTGTCTCGCCATGGTCGGGGGCGTGGTGATATGGTAGAGAGGGTGGATGTGATGGAGTGGTGACACACGCTGGGGGTTGACGCGTGTTGGAGTTGAGGTGACGTCCTGTCACTTGTGTTTGTGGGGTGCGTCGGATAGGGGAGCTTGGCGTGCGCTCGGCTGTCGCCCAATCAGGGCGGCCAATCGGGCCAGCTGCTGCGTCTTAGACTTTTGCGTCTGGAATAAGAAATTGGAATCGCGCGAACAAAGGCCGCCTACATTCCCGCCTCTGTTAACCCGTCTCTTGCAGAGAATACGCCTAGAAGTATCTGTCCACTTCTAAGGTAGCCTTATACATTGTCTGAAAAGAAAATTTCCACCCATAGTATGTGGGGTTTAAGAACAAGATCCCATAGTGCACTCGGTAGTCATTGGCCAGACTTGGGAAGCAATGAGCCATTCGATATTCCTCAAATAACTCGAGACTCGCACAATGGAATTACCATATGCATATACCCTAGCCTAAATCGCACGCCTT
Organism: Diplodia scrobiculata; assembly: GCA_001455585.1. Taxonomy (NCBI): domain Eukaryota; kingdom Fungi; phylum Ascomycota; class Dothideomycetes; order Botryosphaeriales; family Botryosphaeriaceae; genus Diplodia; species Diplodia scrobiculata. The sequence goes on from LAEG01000112.1 coordinate 6,850, forward strand.
CTTTCACACCCAAGTTAGCACTATGCACTGCCATATCAGCATGATTTGGCTCCGGGCTGTCTGCTTAGGAGCGCGTTGTCGTGAAGGAATTGATGGTTGCACTCTGTCCAGATTTCCTTTCGCCAAAATAAGATGCCAACGAAAGGCCTGCATACCTAACGAAATTCCGACCAATCTTGACTTTCTGAATATGGCACGCTTCAGGAGAGGACTCGCCAGTCCCACCTATCTATTTGTAAACTTGTCCCGAATATCCAAAATACAATAATAACCAGGTCAACAGGTCCCACAGACCGTCGTGCTCGGTAAGACGAAATCCTTCCAGCTATAATGCCGATGCCGACTGACAAGTAGCGTTCACATATGGGTTGTCCAGTCATATCGTTCAAAACCATTGTAGCCACCAGTTGTGACCCGAGCTCAGCTGCCGACTCAATTCGTGGAATTGCCAAAGATACTAGCGGTCAACTAAGAGTGTGCTCGTCAAACAGGACAAGATGGAGGGCCAAGGTTTAGTGTTCTCAAAGCGGCAACCATTCGCGCTCACGGATGTTGCGCAAGAAGCGATCTCGATCCAGCGTGAACGAGTCGTTAAGTCATGGATGAACATTCTACGCTGTAGCATAGCTGCTGTCACAAGGTATTAGCGAAAGCTGAAATGACCTACTGCAGAATATCATCTCCGAAGGACTCTCTGAGATGCCTTGAAATATCATTTGGGTAGATCATCCAGACGAAAGACCTATGCATCCGTTCCGCAATATAACGTTGAGACTGCGGCTGCAATGTTTGTGCGGTTCCCTTCCACGCGCATTTAGCCGTGGAACTGTCATTGTCGTTATCAATTTGCGGCGGGCGCTGGGCCACGGCGATGAAAGTGGTCAAAGGAGTGGTGGAGGCTGGTGAAAGCAACGACTGCCACGCGACAACGAAATGGGCCGGGTATGGTGAGTGTTACGGTGGCAGCGAGATGAGCAGCAAAAAAAAAGCGAGGATTGGGTCACGGGCAGCAGCATAGAGTTGGGGCTGGGGATGGAGCTGGGACGATGTCATTGTTTTCCGATGATGCTGAGGGAAAGATTAATACTGAGAGCACCCCAAACAGCCTGCTTCTCGGCCTCTACGTGTGATGAGGCGTCTCAAGCTGCGTCACAGTTGACCGTGCTGCACAAGGGTCTACTCTTCATTCCCGTCTCCTAAGAACTATCCGCTGTGTCATTCATATGTCCCGTCGCTGGGAGACGTCACGGACATGCTGGACGCGCCAATGAGTTCCACCTTCCGAGTCCATACTGCATCATTCTCCTCTTAAGAGAGGCTTGAATGGTGGCGTGGTGCAGTTGGTACTGTCAAATATTGCGGGCTGGGACTTGGATAGCCTTTGCCAGAAATCTATCAAATAGCGTATGCCCGGATGTTGACCCACAAAAAGACCAGGGGCTCGATCGTTGCTCCCTTTATTCAGAACTACTTCTACACTATCGGTTTGCCATATAATGAAGTTGAGGTAGAACTGGCTCTTCTCCCCCCCCTCATCCTACTTCTGCGCTATGCAATTGATCATCGAAGTGTGTCTGGAACGCCGCCATGTGCTTGTACAAATCGTTGAAGCCAAAATTGACACTCGGAAGGCAACTGACTATGGAGGGCACATCTGGAAACGGAAAACAGGCGTGCATTGCGTCGACTCCAGGACACCAAGTTGACGGAGACAGCAATACTGTAACCACTACCGTGAACAAACGTCACCAAGTCGTCAACCGAAAGCGTGGTGGTGAGGTATCCGTGGAAGAGGGAGGGAGGTAGTGCCAGCAATGAAGCGACGACTGAGTTGCCAGCCATTGCCGTTGTTGACAAACGCCCATACAAGAGTGTTGGGATGGTTCTCACGACTGATGATGCCAATGTGAAGAAAGGCTAGGTTGAGGAAGGCATCCATCGGCGCATTGTCAGAACCAATCTCATCGCGAATGATGGAGTAGGCCTTGGCGATGACGGTCAATTTCGCCTTGACCATTTCAAAGGCTGACTCGTGAATGATGAGGTAAGCCCTGACCAGGTCAGAGCCAACCTTATCACGGACGATGGAGTAGGCCTTGCCGATAATGAACCATGTAACCTTGACCATTCCAGCAGTCTGAATCATCTTCACAAAGCCAGACCTATCTTTCTGCTGAGACTTGTCGAAGATGGGTGAGATGTAGCCTGCACTGTGTTAGCTGAGCTCTGATGTCACAACAGCTTTAGCCACCTACAGCGGCAGGCGGCGAAGCAATTGCGAGATGAAGCGAAAGGTGATCAGCCAGCTACATCCGTCTTGTTGCCGCCGTAGGTGGCACGATGAGTTGGACATTGCGAAGGTTTGTGATCCGCCGCGTCAAACATTCTGAAGAGTCCGGGTTGGCTAGCAGCAAATTTCTGCGCAAGAGTAGCAGTGGCATCAGAATTGGCTGTAGCTTACAGAGCGAGTTTGTTGTGGTCAAAAACGGGGCCGTGACCCAGCCGAGACCGTTGTTGTTTGTGAACATAGCCATAACGTTTTGCCAGATGAACGTATTGCTTGTGTCCGGGCCATTAACGAGAGGTTCGATGGCACGTGCATTCTCCTCCAGCACGCTCGGCTCCACAGAGTTCAGCGGAGCGTCAGAGGCCTTGCCCTCGAATTTGTTCCTGCGTTTCTTGATGTCAGACGATCTGCGCGGGTTGTAGCAATAGTCCAAGTGAGCCGTCATGTGCGATCGAGCCAAGCTGCGAGGAAGATTGACGAAAGACCTGCGAGAGAGAAGCGGCATGCCAGCCAAGGTCAAGCTGAGTCTGCTGAGCCGACATGGTCAAGAGAGCGGGCTGCACCGTGATCAGATGCTCGGTCGTAGCAATGATTGGCAGTGCGGACATAGAGAAGAATGGGTGACCGGCATCTCAAAGGCCAAGTTGCACTGCAGTTTCTCGTCGAATGTAATGGAGAAGTAAGATGCCGTGCTAAAGGCAGTGGCCAGCGGGCGCCTTCTTTGCCCGCGGATCGTGTATCGCGGCTCCCCGCAAAGCCCCTTTCCCACCCGTCAGTACCAATGTAGCCGTGGCAGTTGAGCAAGGACGAGTTTTGGTGCCGGGGCATGGCATCGCTTGATGATGCGGACGTGTTTTCCGTTGCGAGCGGAGGTGAGAGGGTGGCCAAGGAATGTGGGGGCAGAAAGACGCCGGCCTAGAGGAAGAGACACCGGTGTCAGTAGCGTCTCATGGTTTGCTACGGCGCGCGACGGCAGTGCGGTGGTGTGGGCTGTGAATCGGCTGTGATTTGCGAACGCGCACAGCCAGAGGGCGGGCGATGGAGCAGGCGTTGCTTACCAGCTTGGCTTGGTGTGCCTGGGATGCTGGCCGGCGCCGCGGATCGGTGGTGTCATAGCATCAGCGGGGCGGCTTGTGGGGTGAAGAAAGAATTAAACTGTGCAAGTAGCGTGTACCGGGTGCGCATGCTCGGGCATCTGCAGCGCAATGAAAAGTGAGTCAGCCAGGCCGAAAAGCGAAGCGACGCGGTGCTGGGGAAGGCGCGGAGCAACTGCGACGAACACCTAGGCAGTGGCCTGTACACGCTGAGCCCTACCAACAGAGGCAGTTTCAGTACGGTATTGAGCATTCCGCTTTCAGTTAATCCGTAATTAATCACATGCTGTAAACATCCATAGTTCGCTGCGAACTCTCAGCGGCCCGAGCTCCAGAGACGTCACCCCCCGCTTCCGAGCTGCTACCAAGCGCACTCACAACACAGATATTCTGGGCCATAAATCGCCCGGAGTAGCCATTCTCTCGGCCCGCAATCTCCGCCCTTCGCTCGCAACATCAGTCTCATCTCTGCTAACCGTTCTGAACGACCGCCGCCGTTATCATCAAGGAGTCCCCGAACCACTACGATGAAGAAGTTCCTGGGAGATTCACTAGTTTCCCGCTACCGTTGCTTGTTTGTGGCGAAACTGGTTGATTTTCAATGTAAGAATGTCCGATGCGAGATTGTCTTATAATTCGGATTACGGTTCATTTGATCAAAGAAAAAAAATTGACAGCAACCGCTTCGGTGCGAGCAAACCAAACCACGTCGTATCCGATCTTTCTTCTACTCACTACATAGCAAACTGGATTCCTTGTACATCCCGATCTCTGCTACCATCAATGCCAATCCTCGGCACGACATTGCACAAAGGTCTTTCCATCGTACCGAATCAGCTTGGCTGCACGATCCCACAGCTCTCTGTCCTCGACATGCTCTAGTAGCGACTTCATTGTCCTCATGAAATCGCAGATGATATTTCCCCCGTCCTCCCTATCCGAAACTCCTGCCTCCTCCAGGGCCCGCACACAGACGCGTAAAGCAGCGGGGTACCGGCCATTGCCAGCCAATTGTTTCACGAGTTCGAATCGCAGGTTCAGGACCTTCTCGTCGGCGCCGCTGCGCTGGCCAGGCGTGAGATCAGAGCGTAAGTGGAAAGCGATCGCATCCTCGTATAGCTCTTCGGCCGAGAATCCTTTGTCACAGTGCTCGAAATGCCTTCCACGTCCCGCAAAACGCGCGGCATGCTCCTTCAACTCGAGAAGTACCTCGCTGGAGATCGAGTGGGTCGACTCCGCCATCTCGTAGCGTGCTAGACAGGACTTGAGTATCTTCACGGCCTCAATGGACCGAGAACTCCAAGACAGTTTCCTAGCTACCCAGAGGGCAATGCTAGGCGGGGGAGCTGGAAGGACTGTGATGACGGCATCGAGCAGCTCTTTGTTGGAAGCACCGGTACGCGGTAAGAGCTCCGCGAGCTTCTCCTCTCCGTTGAAGCCTTGCTGTGGACAGGAAGTACGCATGTTATCAATGATACGCATAACTTCGTCGTATGCCTATGCAATGTCAGCAACGTAATCTATCATACCTGCACATACGCCCACACAAAAAGAGGCTCAACGTACCTCTTCTTTCCCCATTTCGAAGAAGATAGCTCGCAGAGCCCGATGGTCTTCCTTCGCGCACTTCTTGTGCTGTGACTCTGGAACGTTTTCCTGTAAGTCGGAGTTGCTGAAGTCCAGCAGCTTCGCGCAGCCGTCCTTGACGATTACGTTCCGAGCATAAATGTCGCCGTGATAGATGCCGGCTTCTCGATGCAGCAGCTCAAGTGTCTCGGTCAACTGCTTCTCGATATCGACACGTTCAGACGTCGAAATTGCCGCATCATCAAGCGAATCTCCCCTGACATTTTCCATGATGATGACAAACGGTGCCGGGACACTGTAGAGCTTTGGAACACGGCCTCGAAGGGCATCGACACGCTCAATGCGCTCATAGGCGGCCTTCTCGGCCTCGAAGGCGTATTTGGAGAAAAACTGGGATGATCAGCGGTGGTTCGAAGGCAGTGTGTAAAGACATACCAATTCGCAGGCGTAAGTCGTGTTGCCGTCAGTGACTTCATGCACGTGGCTTGAGCCGCCCTGGCCGAGCTGCGCCCCAATACTCAAGGAAGCAGCGTCCATTGCGACAGGATGGCGTGAGACGCTGAACGGCGAACGATAGCTGGAGGTACGCGTGGAAAATGGGTGTCGAAAGCGTTGGTGATGGGAGGGTGGTGAGGAGGAGGATGAAAAAGTTGGAGCGCTTGGTCGCGCGCGCGGATCGGTTTTAAGGGCGGCGCCAGGCAGCTGCCACCACCTGCGCGCCTGCCTGATCTAACGCCAATGGCCGCAGCCAACCCGCTCCACCAATCATGGCTCCGCTTAACACGATGCTCCGCCATCTGCATTGCCGGCGGGCGGGAGCTCTCTCTTAAATAGTCCACTCAAACAATCCGCTCCCACCGCGCCTCTCCACTTACGTGCAACCTCCTCCAGATACTTTCAGTCCCGGCACATCTGACACCGGAATCGCAACCTTCAAATCAGCTCATCCCACCGAGATGACGAGAAAGAAACTTCGCGACTTTCTGGCCCAGGCCGACCAGCCAATTGATTTCAGAACCAAAAGTCAGCGGCAAAGGCAAGAAAGCCAGCAGCTCATCGCACCCGCATTTCTCAACCGACCGGTCCAACAAATGGCCGGAAGTTAGTGGCTGATCTCTGTGGGAGGAGTTCAGCCCCGATACGATTGAGATGATCATGGGCCCATTGCTCGACGCGGAGTTCGACTTTCCCGAAGTGCTGCCTTATGGGCCTGACGCGTTGCTAGTCGCTCCCAACGAGCCTGTCTTCGAATTTGACATTGTCAGGCACAACAACGTCATTGTTAACGTAGCAATTGCAGTCGTCTCGAAACGTTATCCCAACCTCGTCACCAAATGCTGGGCAAGTGGGAACTCGGCCCAATGCAACTCGGACATCGGCATTCCAGACTTCGCAACCATTCCGCTCAAGCTCCATTCTGCTACAGAAGAGGCGCCCAGTTGCATTTGTCCGGCAAGCTGGTGCATTTCCCTTATGAACCTGAAGAGGTTGAGGGTCATGATTGGGCAATGCAGTGCCTGCGCCAAGTGTGCCACTACGCCGTCCATCGCAGGACCAGGTACTTCTACCTCCTGAAACCGGAAGGAGCAATTATCGGCCGCCGCTCTCACTCAACTGGTAGCGGATTGACGCCTGAAATAGTCAAGGTATTTTGGCACGCACCTCAGGGAGATCTCAACGTCAACACAGCTCTCTTATTCGAGTTCATCGTTGCTGGGCTTAACCACGACGTAAATCACACGTACAAGAGCTTGAATGATGAGTACGGACCCATGTTCCGCCGCTTTGGGCCTTCAGCCAGATAGAGAATTGGGCAGCCTTTTGCCAGCTCCCACCTGGAACAGTGGCGTGCTCACCCGGCCACAGAGACATCTCTTCAATCCCTTTTCCAATTCAGCAATGTGGACTTTTGGTATATAACCTTGCCTCTTACACATGTCTTATATCGCTAATGCATTCATAGGAGCAACAATCAACATGACTGCGGTCATCTGCACGGCGGGCTGTATAGTGGCATTGAACTGGCATCTTGGGATTTGCATCAACGGCGGTTGGCGACATGGGTGGCTTGACAGGCTTGCTCGGCTTGGGAGTCTGGATTATACGAAAGATGACAAGGGATCATGCCGGCTAATGAAATAGTTAAGCGTTCCTGCAATTGCTCTACGCTACATTCGTGTAGGCAGTTGAATCCGACATCCGCTCGTATTTGTGTGCCTTCGAGGCTCATATTTACGTCTTGATGTTGGATTCAACTGTCAATAGAGAAGTTTTGATGGGGATTAGGAAGCTCAAATCGTTTCTCATCTGCGGTGGCGGCGAGACATGGAGATCGATTAGAGTATAAAATGGTATAAAGGTTTTCTAATGATCAAAATTGTGGGCGACCGAAAGTCCTGTCGCACCGTCCGGCCGCCCATCTTACTGCACTTAATGCTGCCGTCTTGTTTGTGTTTCTGGTACTTCCATTAAGTGGGGATGGGCGATACAAGCCTCGACGATCCTCACGCCCGCCGCCGCCAGCTCTTCATCCTCCTCACTCCGCCGCTGCACGTACTATACTCCACCGAGCCACCGCTATTGGACGCGAGGGATTTCCCCGCGCTCGCTACCACGCGTTCGCTTCCCTCCCTCGGAAGGAGGCAGACGGGCAAGCAGTCGCCGCCGACGCCGGCCAAAAGGTCTTCTCAGCGCAGGCAGGTCCAGTAGGGCGGGACAGTATATGGAAAGCGGAGAGGCAGGGAGGGGATTTGGTAGAGACACGCATGCTACGAGGGATTCAACGGCGAGGTTGAATGTACATCGTCGCGAATGGATACCTCAAAGTGAGATTGGGGGGTCGGTACGGCTTTTATTCAACGGGCGTGAAATGGTTGTGTACCGAGCAGCCTATTATCTTACTTGGCTGTCTTCTGTTTTGCTGCGCTTCCTTTCCAGCCCGGGTGGGAACCTGCCTTTTGCGCGGCGGACGGACTGGATCGAGCGACGCAAGTCCTCGGAGGTTCAACGCAAAGTGCCGCTGCGCCCGCCGTAGGATCTGCGGGGGGCTTTACGTACACCGTCAAGAAAGCGGGTTGTATAAAGTCCAGCTGCGTTGCGCTTCAGTGGTATCCATTTTCCCAACAAATAAGAGACCTGGATCTCACCCGCAATGACACGGCCGACGCGGTATAAAGAACATTAGCACCGAGGTATCCACAGGTTAAGTGAGACAAGAAATGCACACAGCCATAGGAGCGCTCGCCATCCGGATGAAGGGTCGGTAAGTAAGGGAGGTGGAGCAGGCTAGCTGGTAGATGTCGCTCGAGAGAAGAGCAGGCTCTAGACTCGTTACTTCGCAGAATGCCAGCCAGCGGGGTGAAGTTCAACCGCCGTGGTATCGATGACAAAAACCGCCACCAGCATCAGTGCCGCTGGGTATGGTTTGCGGCTCGGTGGGTGACCAGCGACATCATCCACGAGCACCCCAGTCCGCGGTGCGGTGGGTGGCCACGAGCGGGCGCGCGGGGGATTCTTATTGACGACTGTTAGTAAACTATCGAGCGCACTCGCCCCTTCGCCCGAGAGTAGATTTGGCGGACGGATGGACTCGCAGTTGACAAGCGGGTGCGGCTGTGGCAGAGCTATCCGAATAGGCTCATCACCCAGTACCGTTATCCGTATCCTTCTGCCTCTCGGTGGCAATCAGGAAAATTACGCGCACGCTTCTGCCGCGCGTGAATCGCCAACGTCTTTTCGCCAGTGTTTATCAACAATGCTTCAGTAGCCACATAGGCAACAACGATGCCGCCCTAACGCAGGTAGAACTCCGCTCTTAGATTCTTTAGACACATTCCTTGCACTGGCACTGCCGTTCGTCGCAAAGAGCGCGACCGGCGGCATGGTATCCCCGGCTGATCGGACTTCGACTCACACAACTACACGAGCTTTGCTGTCATCTGTTCTCCTCCCCATCCGCCGGAGAAGGAGACGAAGAAGAGTAGCAAAGCTGACCGGGTACACCGCCAGTCGCAGGTCGTCGGGCATGCTACCGCTGGCCGGAGAGGAGCATTACATTAAAGCCAGCCCGCCCGCAGTAGGCTTTCGTGGCCAGTGGATGGACAGTCATGCGCGTTGTACCTATCCATATTGTATTCATCTTCAATGCACACTTCCTTCCAGTAATCTCTCGTCCTCCATCCAGCCGTGTTCGACCGCGTTCGGGAAAGGCGGGTGGGCACTGTCACTGTCACCGGCGCCGTGGTCGTCAACCTCACTTGCCGCTGCGACGGTTCACTCGCTTGCTTTCGAGTGAGGGAGGCATGCCTGGGCTGTCGGGTGTCCGGGACTTGTTTGTTGCTGCGGGAGACGTCTCTGTGAGAAGGCGTGGAGCGGCCTGCAGAGGAGTCGGGTGGGTTAGAGATCAGGCGGGCGGGCGGGCAGGTGGCTTGGGATCGACAGTTGCGTGTGTTGCTCGCCCGAGGCCGACGGTAGTAGAAGTGAGAGAGGTTCCATGAGCGGGCGGGCGCACGCGGGGCGGTCGGCCAGTGGAGGACGGTTGGGAGAATGAGCAGCATCTGTGGCAGCACGCGGTATGCGAGTCTCCCAGATGCCCATGATGCCCTTCGCTGCAGCAGTGCGTGGGGCATGATCTATATAACCCATCCCGGCCGCCCCTCCTTATATCCGCCAGTACCTTCCATCCGGCCTAGCCGGGTGGTAGAACTGGTGATCTCCAGGGTCCTCTCCGGAGGGACCGGAGATGAACCCCGGGGTTCGATTCACCTCCAACGCTCTGGAACCCAAAAAATCCAGCCGACGACGCCCCTACGGTCGGGGTAGCAGGGTGGATTTCTACAGGCTCCCTCAGCCGGGGGAGCCTATAGTTTTGCTATTTTTTTTTTTGGCCCGCTAAGGGATGGCCCGGCGGCGGCGTTCTTCCGTGGTGGTGCGGAAGACGGTATATAGCCGACACATACTGGCTCGTAAGAAGATACGCCGGCGTCCTTTATTCTTTTACTCGCGACGGAGTACCTACCTAGTGTTACTAATATTTTACGCCCATTATACATGCCGAGCAGATTAATGTCACCCATAAAGGCCTACACCAACCAGCCTTAGGCGATTTACGTCATCGGCAGCACCTTAGCAGCGCGTAGCTGCCCGGCTGGCCATAAAGCGCATTCTCATGTTACGGGCGATCGAGGACGGAACGCCGCCGCCGTCGCCGCCGTCGCCGTGTTCCAGGCTTAGAGCGTCCATTCACACGGAACAAAGCGCCGGTAATAGTCCTAGGTGCCGTACTTTGTTTGCGGAGGGAATCGCTACGCCAATTAATAGACATTCAGGAAGTATGGAAAATAACAACGACCAGCGGACGAGGTTTTCGGGTTAATGAGCCGCCCTAAAGGATGTCGAGGGCTTCGTAGTCTAGTCGCCGCTGTTAAGGTATCACGGACAGCGTGCTCTTTGGGCTTTGCCCCGAATGGAAATCACATACGCGATCGACTTGGTCTACCAGGTGTCCCGCACAGCTAGAGGCTTTGAAAGATGTTACCTAAGACATAGTCACTCTAAACCCACCTGGATTGATGGATTTCTATTTATGTGGGCAGTCGAAGTAGATGTAACGTCGTGAATGCAAGTCTAAGCCGCATAAAGACGTTCCGTCATTAGATTACACTATACACCATTTTGACAGAGACCGATAAACTTATCTTTTAAAGCGACCCATGATTGGGAAAATACCTCTAATGCGACTGGGGAGAAGGTAAGAACGGAAGAATGCATTAAAGCCACCATTCTACTACCTGCTCGCTAGGAAAAAGAAAACCAGAGGGGGAATCGAAGTCATCACCCTACTAGTTATCCGTCCCTAACTATCGTAGCCTCCGTAGTGTTAATATGGACCTTACCATATGCCTTTCTTCCAAACGCTTAGAGGATGCTCTCCTACACAAATCCCCACCGCATGGGAAAATGCGTACATGGCATCGATACTAGGGCGAGGCACTTGCATTAGTCTAATACGTAGGGTTTAATATAGAGAATAAGGCTCAGAAGGTCTGTGTTTTCCGCCACATGGCCGGACTCGGGCTTTCCCGCATCTACAATCTTACAGCCAATAGAACCAAAACAACCACCGAGGACTCCCGCTATCCCACTACCGCTTAGCTGATAATTGAGCCTGAGGTATGGACAACGCCACACAATCTCACTAGTACGTCACGCTGCCACGGAGATAATCCTCATCCCCAACTTTCGATTACGCAACGCTCGACCCTCCAAAACCCAGCCCAGCCGAAACACCATCAACGACTACCCCAGCTATCTATATGTCGTATTATGTGAGCCAGGACTAGCTAATATGAAGGTGGCATGGTATGTATAACGGCGGGGATGAAAGTCGGTCGATAAAGAACTCGACGCCACGCGCACTTCATAAAGACAGTTAATCAGATGCAGATGCGGTTAACGGAAATGGATGATAAGGTGTAGCTGTACGTCTAGAAAGTAACTATGGCCTACGAAAGCCAGGCGAGATTAGTATATGTGGAATGGTGAAAGAGAATGAATGCTTGCTGCTGATATTCGAAAGGTTCATCTTAACTGCCCAACAAAGATGTATACCAGAAACACTACACCTCTCATATTCCATTTTCCACAGTGGAAGATTTCGTGGCTACATCCACAACCACGTAAAGACGCGAAAGCCGCTGAAGGAGATGCCAGTTCGCCACCCGCTTCGATAAAAGACGGAAAAGATCTCGCCGCTTCTCCCGCAACAAGTTTGAACGAGAAGCGGTCTCCTTCCTCCGCGCACCACCTCCTCTCTTATGTTATCCTGCCTCCCATGCCTAGTTGCATACATATGATGATCCCACTACCTAGTGCCCTGCACTCAGATGAGCCCATAACCACCAGTGCCGCAGGTGCCGCCTATACTAGACTCGATATCCGATGATATATTACCCGGCTATCACTAACCGCCAACAGAATTCCCCTGTGTATCTCTGACCCTGCCGGAATACCCAGTGATGTCTAGCTGCTTCCGCAAGTGGCAGTTCCCCAGCCTACCCCCGACTTCTAGGTTGCCACCGCACGCGCCGCCCTGTAAGGTATACACGCCAAACAAATTTGCGTTTGTGTATGTACGCGCATTGCCAAGTGCTTTGGTCCATGATACCGACACTGCGGAGCAAACGTGTGATGAGCCTAACCGCAGGCACCCGCCTTCTATTTGCCTTGGTAGGGAGGAAGAAGCTTTGTCAACTGCCACACCATCAAGTTCATGGACTCGCCGATGTTACATTGTGCCCCACTCACCCGGGTGCACTGCATCGACATCGCTAGCCCCAACAGCCTCAATACCATGCCATGCGATGGCGGCAGCCTAGAGCGATAAGGCATTTTAGTTTCCCGGTTGAGAAGTCAGGTTCGAGCGAGAGAGAGAGTGGACACTACTCGGAGTATTCCACTTTCGATCGGGAGCGGAAGAATTGTAATGCAAGCTGTAATTGGCTCTGTCCGAATATCTGCGCGTAGCGCGGCTACGATATAATAATTTTTCGGGCGAGTCCGACTGACTGCGGGCATATCCTGCCGCCCTGCAGACGTGAGATGCCTGGATACTGCTGCCGCGAAATCTCAAACTGTCATGCCTCGTAGCATGCATGGGCCGCAGGAAGTGTGAGTGCTGCTGTTCTGCTCCATAGCCCAAGTTCCGTACGCGGCGGGCTATGACCTCATCGATGCTGTTATTGGGATACGTGCGCAGAACTGGCCCGCTACTCGCGCATCTTGGTTGGTCGAATGTGGCTCCTGGGCCATGTCGTCGGAACAGTGTAGCCGTTCTGAGACAGCAATGAGCATGCGCACCGACTGCAGCTTGTACTAGGCATCTCCGGGGCGGGTGAAAGCGACAAGGGGCTCTTATATTTCGTGCATATGTCTGGGAAGCCGGAGGGCGCTGTGGCTTCCTCTTGCGGGCACGATCGGCCAAACGTGGCGCGATTGCACGTGTAGATCCCCAACGGGCCGGCCCTGTCTCCCCCGCTCGGTCGGCATTAGGGCTGTTCCCCACACGTCAGTAAGCAGGCGGGGGGATGCATGATCAGCGCAGATCTCATGGCCCGACCCGTCCCAAAGCCTCATTGCCAGTCGCTCGTCACCCAATCTCATTGTTGGACCTTGCAACGCCCCAGGATTGCGAACACGCGCCCAGTAGGCTTCCTTCATTTCAAATCAGTATCGGGTCTTTCTCCGTAGGGCACAGCCAGCGAATGCCTGTCTCTGGATTGAAGCAGCTGCGACACTCGTTTTTGAACGGAGGGACGATGACGACGCTCTTTTGGAATACGGATGTGATACTTTTGGTGGCTGAGAGGCGGCAAAGACAAGTGGAAGACGCCAGGCTTGGGAGCAGTCGCGATGCATGGAGTCGACACATCACCGCCCTGCAGCCATATTGTCTATTCCTTGGATAGGCAGAGAGGGAAAATAGGGAATATCTTTTCCTCCATCTTGAAGTGCACGCTGTGATGGGCTATTCTTTGTTATTGCGTCTTCAGCTTTCCTTCACGGAATACTTGGGACAACAGTAACAGAACTGACCGGAACAAGGCTGAAACAACTAAATTTGGCATTTGGCGTGGCATGATTGGTGAACCAAGTGTAAATCCAACGCCACAAAGGCAAGGTTTCCCAACCAGGCAAGCGAGCCGACGATTTGTAAGCACGGGCTGATAAATACGCACCAGCCTTTGTAAGCGCGGACGAAGCATGCACCCTAATATTTAGCTACGTCTATAAACAAAGAAAGATCATAGCCTTTATTCTACCCGACTCACATCTACTACAAGCTAAACAATGTCTTCAAACACCGTCGTCCTCATCACCGGCGTCAACCGCGGTATCCCCCAATCCCCACTGGCCCCAAACACAAGCCCAACCTAACACCTCACGCCGCCCTCTCAGGCATCGGCCACGCCCTCTTCGCCGCCTACCTCGCGCGCCCGCACCACACCGTCATCGGCGGCGTCCGCGACCCGTCCAGCCCGCCCTCGCAATCCCTCAAGACCCTCCCCGCGGGCACGGGCAGCGCCGCCATCATCGCCAAGATCGACTCCGCGTCGGAAACGGACGCCCGCGACGCGATCGAGTTGCTGCAGAGCGCGCACAGCGTGGCGAAGCTCGACGTCGTCGTCGCCAACGCCGGGATCCAGAAAGCGCTGCCCTGGGTCCGCGACGTCACGCCCGCGTCCATGCAGGAGCACTTCGCCGTCAACGTCGTCGGTCCCGTCCTCCTGTTCCAGGCCGCGCTCCCCCTGCTCGAAGCCGCCGCCGCCGCCGCCGCCGCCGCCGCCGCTGCGAAAGATGCGGGCGGCCCGCCGCCGAGGTTCGTCACCGTGGGAAGCGCCGGCGGCAGCATCGCGCTGACTGGGGAGTTGCCGTTCCCCAACGCGGCGTATGGCCCCGGGAAGGCGGCGCTGCACTATCTGACGCGCAAGGTGCATACGGAGCATCCGCAGCTTGTGGCTTTTCCGATCGATCCCGGCTGGACGAAGTCGGATATGGGGAATGCGGCGGCGAGGGTTTTCGGGAGGGAGCAGGCGGAGGTAGAGGTGGGGGATAGTGTAGCGGGGATGATGAGAGTAGTAAGTGCCAAAGTAGTATATAGAAAATGGGGCTGCATAGCTGACTGATACGGCAGATCGATAATGCGACGAGGGAGGAGACTTCTGGTCGGCTGATGGTGTGGGATGGAACTGAGCTCCCGTGGTGAAAGGGTTCGAGGCAGTAGGTGCTTCATTCAGCTGACAGATCGTCACTTGGGACGTAATACGACAGGCAGGCCGTCAGGCTAGGTGAGCTTTTCAATTTTAATCACGTCCTTAATGCAGACGATGATGATTGCTTGCTAAATTGCCCCATTCGCCCAATATGGTCAAGTCTTTGCTATTCAACATTTTGCATCGCCTTCAAGGCTACTCGTCAACGTGCGCCCTAGTCATACCATAGATGATAGCCATTCTCCACCTGTCAGCAGACGCAAGTAAGTGATATCGCTTGTAGACGATAAATTCCTGCAAGAGAGGAACTCTACAAATTGGTTTGGCCAGCTGAAGCAAGCAGTCGAATGGGATGGAGATTTTGAAACCCCAGACCGGCGTCCAGAGATAGACTCCCAAGATCCGCACAAATCACAGTTTTCAGCTCCTGCATTCGGTTTTCTGATTTTTCAATTTCCATATTTGTATATCCAAATCCCCTATGTTCACAATAATTCCTGTAAACAATCCCAAACCAGCACCGCGCCAGTCTAGCCCATCAGTCACTTTCTATTTTTTATCCCCAAATTCCCTATGTTCACAATGACGCCTGTAAACAATCTCCTATCGCCCAAGAGCCCAACACGGTGCCAACCAACCAAGTCCATCAGTTCTTCTTAGCCCTCTTCATCACACGGTTCATGGGCTTCTTCAGGGCAGCCTCGACCTCCTTCGCCTTCCTCGCCTTGTTGACTTCCTCCTTCGCCTTCCTGGGCAGGTTAACCCTCGCCGGCTCCACGTTCCTGGCTCTCTTGGCTCCACGCTTCGCCTTGGTCTCCTGCTTCTTCTCGACCTCCTTCTTCTGCAGCGCTGGGTGCTGCAGCGCCTCGCTGGCCTGAATGCGATCCTTGGGATCGAAAGCCAGAAGCTTCTGCAGGAGGTCACCAGCCGGGCCGTAGCACGCTTTACCCAGCATCTCGATCAGGCTGCTGTGGCTCAGCCTGTTCGCCGCCAGCTCGTCGGAGGAGTTTTTGTCCTCCCGCCAGAGGCTCTTGCCCTTCGTCGGCAACAAGGGGTGGTAGCCAAAGAACAGCTGGAACCCGACCAGGCCGGCTGCCCAGATGTCGACTGGATAACTGTAGCTCGTGACTTCGGTCTCGGGGGCGATGTAAGTGATCGTCCCGCAGGTGCCGGGCTTCGGCTTAAGAGTGCGATCGCCGAGCATGGCCACGTTACCGTAGTCCAGCAGGACGACGTGCGGTGGGATGAGTCTCTGGACTCCGATGTTGGGAGGCTTAATGTCCCTGTGGACGATGCCGCTCTCGTGGAGGGCGGTGATCCCACGAAGGATCTGAGTGAAGAGTTGAACGGCCATCTCGGGCGTGGCGCGAGGGAGCTTATCGCTCAAGACGTGCGTATAGAGATCTCCTCGGCACAGAGGGCTGAAAAGGAGAAAGACGTGGTCCGGGACCTCGTCGGAAGGGTTGGCGTTCGTGCACAGAACGTCTTGGAGAATACTCAAGTGGTTGCGCCACTTGTGGGTGTTAGTTGCAATCTTGACGAGCTGTGCTTTCTCAGTCTCGCGCTGGGCGATAAGCCGCGTGCCGTAGTTGCGGCGAACAAGATCCTTGATGGCGACGACCTCGAAGGGGCCGTCCTTGCGTGATGCGGCTGAGACGATGCCAGCGGCACCAGCGCCCATGGGGTTATGCAACACCCAGCTTCCGACCGTCATGTCGTTCACAGCTGGCGTGGGAAAGGTCTGCTTGATGGGATCCTCGACAGCGTGAAGCACGGCGTAGTGGAATTTCATCTTAGACTCGTCCATGAGCTTGAACTCTTCCCCGGAGTATTGCACAAACTCGAAGCGGTAGGCCAGGTGGCCCATCCTAATGGTGTGGGCGACGCCGTTCAGTGCTTGGGGCCCTTGGGCCTTGGTGAAGGGGCGCTCGTCAAGGAAGATAATGGACTTCATGTGGAGAGAACGGATTTGCAAGATGCCTGTCTCCGGGTCATATTGAATGGCGGCATGACTGCCACGGATCTTCTCGGTGTTCCAACCCAGCAGCAGATCAACGTCCTCGGCGGCAGGGTCACTTTTGTTCAACCTGCCTTTGCCCAGCACCCATCCCAGCCTTGCGCTGCTTGGGTAATTCTTGAACGTCAGGCAAAACTTGCCCTCATATACCAGATCAGGGGCAACATGACTGTCGATCTTTGGTTTGTTGTCTTCTGAACCAGTGTCACTGTTTGAGTCGTCCATGGGAAAGCCGCGAGACTCCAGTACGCTTGAGAGAGGGACTTGCTTTTGGGAATATTGCAAAAAGGACGCTTGGTGCTCGAAAGCTGCTTCATGGGTCAAAATGACATCGACTGCTGAGTTGAAAGCTTCGCATGCTTCGGAGTTGATGGGCGTCAAGGTGGCGAACAGGCCAAGGTCACTGTTTCGAGCCGGAGCCTCGAATGAGTCTTCGACGGTGGTGCCAGAGTGCCAAAGCTGGCTGGTGTGCTGGGAAGGATAACCGTTGGTTGCAGCATGGGAAGTCATGGTCGTGCCTGCGAGGGGGGATCGTGGGTTGTATTATAAGAATACAAGAAAGAATGTATAAGTCAAGAAAGTTCAACTAAGTGGACCTCCTCGGATGGAGGACAGGGTTGCAGGTGTAAAGTGGGAGGAGAGGGTGGAGGTGTAAAGTGTAGGAGCGGGCGCCCGAGGAAGAGTGGCAGCTGGGATATCTGGTCAGGGTGGTAGTGAATGGGCAGCTGTGTTAGGGAGTGACAGCCACTCAGCTTCGAGCACGCCTCCATATGAGCAAACAAATTCCAAAATAGTACTAGTGGATGAAACAGTATTCTCTTGAACACTAACACGACAGGCCCCCAGTAGCCAGCGGTAAGGGCCTTGATGTCTGGCGCAATTCATGAGATTGTGGCTACACAGGTGGTAGTCCTTAAAGTCAACGATTTCTTCTTGACATTTGATTCAACTGCACGCCAGAGGTTTCATAAAAGCGAACATTTAACTCCTCGTATCGGATCCACTCACCCAGTTAGCAGGACTGGACCTAGCGTCTTTTCCGCGGCGGTGATTGGATGGGGAACCGGGCGGTGC
>LAEG01001122.1:0-10939 GCA_001455585.1 Diplodia scrobiculata
GGCTGCGGGCTAGTCTGGCGGGCTGGAGCGTCATGCGGCGATGGGAGTGGAGGCCGGCTTCTGAGGTGTCATGGCGACAGGCGAGGCTGCCCTGCAAAGTAAAGCGGCCGCCGAGCCTGCGCCCAGCCCTCCGCCGCACGCCCCGAAACTGCCTCCATCATCGTGGTGCTCCTCCTGCTCCTGCACGATTGGCGAATACGGCGGCCCGAGTCCCTGCGCGCCCGCCATGCACGCCCTCATAGGAGGCTGTAGCGAGCGGCGTCACGACGTCATATACCACCGCTCGCGTCTCAACCTCCTTCGGCCGCACTCAGCGTCACCGCCTGTGTCTCGCCTGCCTGCGCCGTCAGAAGAGTGTGTCAAGGAGCCTGGGGGGTGGGGAGTACCGTGTTTGCTTGCCAGAGACAGAAAGTCTTGTGTCTGCATCTCCCTGCGGCGACACATGCTGCAAGATGTCGGAGACGCCACTCCCTCCGCTGCCTCGCCCGGTCGAGCATGTACCAAGGCGAATGAGAGGGACGCATTCGAGAACGTGTTCGGCAATCGCAGCCCTCTATAAAGCTTGCGGTCCGGAGGACTGTCCATGTGCCCGGCCTCCCGCATGACCCACCGTCTGTCAGCAGACAGCGCCGACCCCAGCCACAGCCGCGATCCACTCGCCAACACTGGCACGCTGTAGAAGCATCCACCCATCACCCCCAATGAAAGCAACAGGCTCACGTCACTTGCTCGTGTGTGCCACCAACCGTCTTGACTGCCTGGCCATCCTCTGCCTGCCGCGACGTGGGCGTCTTCACTTGCATTGCCAATGGTTGAGGGAGAGACTCCAATTAATTATCTACCTCAGCCCTCAAACGCCTCCCACTGGCCCACTCCACTTCGTTGCCATGTGAGAATCAGTATGTCCACTCCTAAGCCACCCGTTCTCGACGAGGATTCGGGCCGCTGCTAGCCATCACAGCAGCTCGAAAGCCTCCAACATTAACCCATCAAAGCCAGAAAACTCCCGGAATAAATCAACAAGAACCGGAGCGGCGCAAAGCGCTAAAAACCAAATCGCTAGCGCCCGCGTCAGACGCGAACAACAGCACATCTCACTCGTCTTCAGCTACACTCGCCACGACCAAGTAAGGACGGGCAAGGAGGCAAGACAGAACGCTCGTTATCAGTCAGCAGCTGCCGGGGTCTCCGGATCTTGCATCAACAGTATGGGGGACACTGCCGGAAAGACCCAGCTCCACCCCGCATAGTGCGCTGCCAACAGTCCTGGGTCCGGAGATGCAATCGCAGGAAGGGCGAATCGCGCGGAGTGGGAGACCCAAAACGGCAGGCGAGTGAACGATCATACCCAAGATGTCCGGCTCGTGCACAGCATCAGCGCACCGCCTCGGTCGCGGTCTGCAAACCCATCCAACTCGCAATCGGGATCCTACGAGCAACCTCGCGGCCAAAGGGGCAAGCCAACGCTAAGGCGGGAGGCTACGAGAAGCCCGATCCGAGCGGGTGGTGAGACGGGGACGGAGGCGGGGGAGCTGGAGAGGAGCGGGAGTGCAAGGGCGAAAGTACCGGGACCGACTGCTTTCAACACTGCACCACTGCCTCCACGCAGGAGGGGGGTGAGGGAAAGTGGAGAAAACTCAACAGACGCCCCCAGGATGCATACAAACGCAACTCAGCTCTCCAAACCAATTAAATTCCTCCTTCTTCTTGACATCCTTCGAAACGGTGGGCAGCAAACGACACATTCCCATTTGGATCTGACGTGGAGAAAGAAACGATTTTGATTTTGACGAGTGGGAATGATCCAAGCCCCGCTTCGAGGTCAATGTATGTAATAAAAAAGAAGATAGATGAAGAAGTAAACACCAGTTTCCAGTGGCGAGATCCCGGAGGACCTACAAACCAGTGGTTTCGCGCAGCGGGGAAGCGCGCGTAAATGACCTCAGGGACCAAGGTACGTAACCTGAGCAATTATGAACTCAGTCGCAGACATGAGCAGCAGATGCGCGGTCCTCGAGAGACAACGGTCCATCACACCGGAGCGGAGGAAAGGTCAGTTGAGGGTCTCGCTTGCTGCTCAAGAGAATGGATTCCAGTTTCTGCCGCCGGACTTCTCGTTGGTCGGCGTGGTCTCCTCGATGCTGCCAACCTTACTCGTGCGCTCCTGGGCAGGCCGCGACACAGCAAGCCCTACCGGGTGGGACGCACCCACGTCCCCGACCTTTTCATCGTTCATCGGCACTTCAGAGACATTGTCGTGCTGCTGTTGCTGCTGATTGAAGTTCGGAAAAGGTCGCGGAACGATGGTGTAGGGCGCAGCCTTGTTGACGTACTCATATGGCGGCGCAGCATCACTCGGGCGAGGAGGCGAGGCCACGTTGATAGGTGCGTCGTGGCCGCGATAGCGGTCGGTCTCAGGGTCTGAAACGTAACGCTGACCGCCTTC
Organism: Diplodia scrobiculata; assembly: GCA_001455585.1. Lineage (NCBI taxonomy): Eukaryota > Fungi > Ascomycota > Dothideomycetes > Botryosphaeriales > Botryosphaeriaceae > Diplodia > Diplodia scrobiculata. Next base: position 2,447 of record LAEG01001122.1, read on the forward strand.
AGCACGCGTTTTGCCGCTGCCGGAGAATACCATGAGCGCCCGGACGATGCCAATGATGAGAACAGTGACCCAAATCAGGACTATGCAGGTGGAGATGATGGCTTCGATGCGGACACCCTCCTTCAGCTTGTTGACGAGTTTGACGATGGCACCTGATACTTTGTCGGCGCTTTCACTGCCGGGAGACGCGAGGAACGAGTCGTCGGAAGAGTCACCCGACAGTGAGGCGGCGGCACCAAGTGAGAATGTGTCGTTGCTCAAGGTCGGCAAATCGACATGGGCATGGTTGTGGACCCAAGTGAGCCCTTTCTGAACCCCCTCGATCTTCATGATGACGAGACAGTTCAGAACATCCTTAATGGGCTCGTAGAGGACGGTACCACCAAAGGTTGCGTTGAGGGCATCGCTCATCTCATCAACAAACACGTTCAAGGTATCGTTGACAGCCTGCGTGCTGGTGTTGACCCAGCTGAACAGGTCATCGTTGAGATCCGTGTTGAAGGTCCCGATAGCTTCGTTGGTGCCATTGGCCCACGACTCCGAGGCGTTGTTCAGGGCAAAGACGACTTTGTCGGCAAAAGCGCCGACCTGTTGGGTCAACTCTGGGACCTCCTTCTCAATCGTCTTGAGGAGGATGTATTGGCAAAGGCAGGCGAAAAGGCCCGCGAGTCCCAGGCAAAGAACCAGCAGTGCTGGAGTCGAGGTAGCATACGCGACAGCCCAGCGCACGGCGGTTTGGCGGCGGGTCGAGCCGAAGCGGTTGGCAAGCCAGATGCCGATGGATGATGAGTAAGGCCTGGAGGCGATGTAGACAACATCAAGCGGATCATGCGCGCTCTGGCTGACAAGTTGAGCACGTTTCTGCATCGTCTGCCAGCGCTTGATCTCTCGCCAGGCCACGGGCGCGCAAACGAGAACGGCTAGAGCGACGATGACGCCAATGAAAGCTCGTCTGGCAACAATCTCGGTCTCAACAAGGCCGTCGAAGAAGTCGTTGATGCCGTCGCTGTCAGAGCAAAAAGTGAGCTTTTCCTTGGCAGGTACCGGGAACATGGAGTTGTTGAACGTGTGGTTGCCGGTCTTCTCGTTGATGAGTTGCTTCACCAGCTCAAAGGGAAGGCGAATGGCGCTATCGGTAAGGTTCTTGACCTGGTCGAAGGTGGGAATCGAATTGTTCAGTTTTTCCAGGCCTTGATCGTAGCCAGAAGGCATCTGGAGGTCTTTGAGCTCGTCGATCTGCGAGGTCAAGTTAAGCTTTTCCATTCCGTTCCCGCCAAAGATCTGGGGGATGCTGTTGATGCCGTCGATGAGCTTGTTGACTTCGTCTTGAAAACTGTCGGCAACGTTGGCAATGTCGTCTCCGACGGCATCCAGTGTCTTGTTCAGGCCGTCGCCAATGAACTCGGCCGCCTCGATGACAGTGTGGAGACTGCCGCGGACGGCCAGGGTGATGAGACAGAGGTAGGTTGAGGTCAGCAGGCCAATGTAGAAAACGACCATCTCTTCCACACCGGTAACGATGAGGTCGAGCAAGGACATTAGGCCGCTGACCGTCTGCTCAATACCGGAAGCAGCGAGCTCATTGACGCCCTTTGACATGTAGTGGGGCATGGAGGCCATGGCACTGCCAACAGACTCGACACTGGTACACGCGGAAAGGGCCTCGGTGCGGGCGGAGCCCAGGTTGTCGTTAAGGTTGGCGGTGGCGATGAGGACGCGCACGAGGACGAGGAGAAGGAGAATGGTCCAGCGGTTGATCCAGACCTGCGAGAGCCTAGCTCGAAGGCCGAGGTATGGTGTGAGGTATGGTGCTTGGTTTGTGACAGGTCGCGGTGCGTCCTGGGGGACGTAGTAGTCCCGCATCTCATGATCGCCAGCGGAATGAGAAGGAGGTACGTCCGGAAAGGCGTAGCGTTGGTTCGCTGCGGAAGCCATAGTGACGGAGCAGGGGGTGAAAAGGCTCGCCTGGAGCTGTGGGATTAGAAAAGGTCGGAAGTGCCAGCCAGCGGCACGGGATGCAGTCAATGCAGTCGTGAGGTCGTAAAAGCAAGTGCAAATGGCAGGAAGTTGGAAAGTCGTGAAGCGTCGAGGACGGGCACAAGAAAAGGGCCGGAAGAGGGGTCGAAGACAAGGCCTCGGGGCAAGAACAAAGAGGATTACTCTATTAGAAAGACAATAGGAGAGTGAATGGGCACATGACTCAATGGCAAAACAAAGAGGTGAAAGGCGACGAGTGACGGCGGCGGGGGAGGAGGACAATAAGAGACCTGGCGACGTACCTTGGGCGGGCATGGCCCGAGCTGCGACCTGGCGGCAGTGGCTGGGTGCCGGTGGGTAAAACAAGCAGATCGCTTGGGCAAGCCGTTTCAGCGCGATGCAAGCCATCAGGGCTCTATTCTGGGCTCTGCGGCTCTGGTGGTGGCGCGGCGCAAATAGCCGCCCTCGGAGGGCGAGTGGAGAGCGGAGAGCCAACCGGTGCACGGCGGAGCGGCCAGTCTGGAGGAGGACGTGGACAGTGCGCTGCAGCACGAAGCCAGCGCAACTGACGGGCTGCTGGCTCCGGGCCGCGCCACCTGCCACGGCGAGCATGCGACGCTCGAACGGACGCCGGAGCGTCCATGGGTCGCGGTGCTGCGCGCGCGCAGGTGGCGGGGGCAGCTCCGCAGCGCAGGACTGTCACGTACGGGCGCCCGTCGCGGGCCAGGCGCGGGCGCGGCGAGCGGGTGTTAAGTAGTGTGCCTGGCTGCCCCTCGCTCGCGGTAAACCCTGTTTTGGCCGGCTCGTGCCGACGTCATCGCCTGCCAGGCGGGGATCCGGGCGCTCTATTTTATCTTCTGTGTCTGCCATGCTCAGCGGAGTTTGCAACGCGATGCGCGCAGGGCGATGCCGCCGTGAGAGGCTCACAGTGAGGCGTTCTGGGGCTCAGCCTGGAGACTGGCGGATCTTCGTTTGAATTTTTTTTTTTTTTCGCCTTCGTAAATCTTGCAGTACTGTGTACCGGGGTGGGTGCGGCGGCAGCAGCAGCGAGTCTTGCTGGGTCGATTGGCTGTCGCTTGTTCCCGCGCGCGGCCAGTAGGCGCCCGTGCGACATGGTTGATCCTCCGCCTGAAACGCGGCCTGACCGCCTCGGCCAACCTCCGCATTCCCTCAACACCAACCATTCTCACGACCAATACATCGCTCGCTACGGTCTCGTGTCCTACGCGTTGCAACATTGCGTGATGGTTGCGCGTCCCTCTTCTTCATCATCCTCTAGCCTTCCTGTCTCAATCATCACTGTGGGCTGTCTGCCGCAATCGGCATCACATTCTTCTCTGCCTGATCCTGCACGCACAACGTGTTCCGAGTTCATCGTCGAATGTGGAGCCCACTTAATACTTGACGCATATCCCCCGCTTTTAGCTTCTGCGCCGACGAAGCCAGCCTGGTGCTGCCGCTGCACGGCTCAGGGTTGCTGCATTGCGTTCGGCACGGGTCCCTCTCTAGACCGACTTCTGCGATCCACGGGTTTATATCACGATGGGCTGCGTCTTGCTAGTGCTTGACTGACCGAGATGCCATCTGTTTCTTGCACGAATGATCCATGCTTTCCGTTGTCGTTGAAAATTGCTCTTGTGGCTTCGGGCAGGGCATGTCTCTCCCACTCATTCCGTTGATCTTACTTTCCGGTCACGAATGGCCGGGATCGTGGGAGTGCGGGGAAAGAATCGCCGTGGTCTCAGTCAAGTTCTTTTGAGTGGCCCTTCACGTGATATGGGTGGTGGGCTCCCGCGGCGAATAGTCGGGCAACCGGTGCTCCACCATGGCTTTCTCCGCTATAGAACCACGCCCGAAGATCTATCAAATGCCAAACTCCGACAACGCCCTTGAATCGCATTGTTTCGTAAGTCGTCACCCACAGCTTGCCGCTCCCGTACGAGGCTCATGATCTCCATCCAGGTTCTCTCTGTTTCTGCACCGCCTTCCCTTTCCTTCCTACCAACGCGTGCGGTTGGAACGCGCGTCGTTGCTGCGCCTCCTACTCCGCCGCTTGCTTCGCTCAAAAGCTTTTAACTGTTTTCATAACTGCATCGTCGCCGCGGACCCTTCCTCCCTGGCATCTTCGCCTCGCTCTATTGCTGGGCCAGTTTGCGATCAAACCCTCGCCCGTTCTTCAGAGCACCGCACTCACTCGGTCCGCGGGACAGACCAGCTCGGTGAACGCCACGCCTTTAGAATCCACATACGCACCTGCCCTCCTCCAACGAGCGTCACTTGGCAGAGAGATCTGATACTGCCAACCCTTCCGGCCAAACAGGGTACTTGAGCGCAGTAGTCTTGCTGACCGCGCAAGCGACCTTACTTGCAGAGCTGCCCGCCTGGTTTACTTGAACGGTTGCCATTTCTGGCAGCGTCACACCCTGATCACGCTCACGTCCTTATTGATTAGCACGCCATTTAGAGCAACACTCCGTCCTGAGTTCGCAAACATCCGGCGGCTATACTGGAATTCCTCAGCTTCCACCACCATAAACTCCGCCGCAGTAGCCTGTCAGTGCTCTCACCCCCAGCCTTGCCGTCCAACAGATCAAGCCCCTCGAGATCACATCCCCAAAAGCCTCGCCTTTGGCAAGGGTCAGGTGAGATTTGCGTGTTTTCGTGCTTTACCCAACGGAAAATATGTGTTGAAGCTGGCACGAGGTATATGCAGGGCCCTGCATGTGCCCTTAGATTCAAATTATCCGTTGGGAGCGTTTCCTGTCATGCGCCCTTATTGTCTTCCTATTGTTATTTTTGGGGTCAGATGCCACTCACTGTCTGTCTTCCTGTAGGAGGCTCCACGCCGCGATACCTGAGACAGCACACATAAACAACGTCACTGAAGCAGTCTTTGAACAAATCAGCCCTCAGCTCTAGCACCTCGAAGCCCATCTCCCCGTTTCCCCATTTACAAACATCAGGCTTGTAGAACTTTGGCCTCATCGAAGCTTGCGCAACTCACATCCAGATTCTTGAGCAAAAGCATCAATAGCGCCATGGAGAAACAGAAGTCGACCCTGCAACCCATCAAGCCCATGCCACTCCGTCAGCTCAAGCCGCCGACGGTGGCTGCCACTAGCACCGAAGACCCGAACAAGGAGCGCCCCCGAGAAGCTGTCGTGAGCCAACATATGCCCACCTACAATCATGACGAGTTCTACGATGAGGAAGTGACGGAGGTTGGATACGGCGGGTCTCACACTCAGAGCTGGACCTGGTCATCGCCACGTGCGCTTCAGGAAGACCTGTACGCCGTTGCCAAGGTCTCGGTCGAGCGTCATTTTCGCGGTTATGATCGCGACCTGGCTGATGCGCTGAGGAGCCTGGAGAAGTGGTGCGAGCACGCTGCTGACATGAAGATGGTGGCAATTAAGCTTCAGCAGCGGAGGATCGCAGAGAAGGAACTCTTCAAGCGCTTGCAGGACGAGAACAACGTGGCTTGGAAGGCCTTTGGCGGTCGGAAGCTCTCTGTTGGCTTGGGCGCAGTTCTCTGCTTCCATACCCTCTGGTGTGCCGACTACAAGACGGAGTGGCGTAGACTTGCGCCTTGGCCCAGCATCGCCGAGCAGAAATGGGAGGGTGAGGATCGCGCCCGCACCAAGGTCGGCAGGTACTTCCCTCTACCCCGAGAGCCTAGCAATGGAAGCGTTCCTTGGAACTATCTTCCCATGATCACTTCGTCGCCGTTCGACCAGATCTGGCAGGTTCCGTCCGAGTTGGATATCCTCTACCCCATGGGACAGATCAATGCGGAGGTCGAACAGGATAAGCACAGGCTCTTGAATCAGAGCATTCTGGACGCCATCGACCTCGGTCCGTTCGACGTGTGGACTAATGACGACCTTCCCAAGGATCTTTTGGGCACTGTGTAAGCATACTCACTGCTGCCAGCTGGCCAAATCTAACTGTAGCTCAGGTAGCGAAGACCTATAGCGCATGCTCCTCGTGGGGATGTTGAGGGCCTGCCATCAGTATCCCAGACACACGTTCGGCCGGAAACTTTACGACTAACGGCGACTCTCTGATCTTGACTGGACATTCTTTCACAATGACCGTTCAGCTCCTTGGCTTCAGGTATGTATTTTGTTCTCGTTCTGTCTCATCTTGTTTCTGTCTCTGGATTATGGCTTCCGCTGCTAGCATGAGCCACGAGCACTTTCAGAGCCAAGCGGCCCGGGCTCTTGTTTTGAGTCAGATTAACACTTTTGTTGACAGCAACCAACGCCCCGTTGCCGTTACTCTCAACGCGAGATCGAATGCAAACACAACACTGTATCCGGCCCAATACCAGCTGATTAACTATTTCCCAACAACCTTCGGGAGACAAGATTGCAACAATACAATCCCAGTAATTGACGTACCCCAGGGCCTCATCCACTGAGCTTGGACTTTCCTCAACTTGTACCATACGATTCAATCTCAGTACGACAGCACGTTATCATCGGAACTCTCGCCCTGGCTTCATTTCCGTGGTTTTTAGTTTGGTCCATCAACTGGATCATCTTCTTTTCTCAACACAGAGTTCTGCCTTACTTCATTTGTCGAGCTCTCAGCTTGGCTAAAGTCTACAACAGTCTATTGGAAACTTCCTGGGATCTTATCTCTGGAGCTTGGCTTTTCCCGGTACCCGTTCCCCGGCTTCTGACCAGTCTGCACACGAACCCACTTATTCTTTCTAGTATCCTTTCCCATTTTCTTCTTACGTTGATTTCCTTGCAAAGCATCCTAGGAGCTAGAAACCCAACAATTGGGAATTACTATCCACAGGGGAAAAGACGAGAAAATTTAGCTTGGGCAAAACAAATTGAATCAAAACCGTTTCTATTTCTTCAGACGCAATGAACAGTGGCACAGGCAGGTACAGGCGAGTATATTGGCTCATGACGGTCCGCCACCAAACGCCACTCGTCCTCAGCGACGCCGCTACGTCCACCTGCAAAGTATAACTGACTCGGGTTTATCAACGAGACATGGTGGCAGACGTGATTATTTATGCAGAGTGAAACTTCATGTTGGTGGCAGTCCAGTGTGTGGAAGCAACTGAGTGGCGGAGACATGGAGGCATCGTTTACGGGTGCTGCTTACCGATTCGGAGGCGCGAGAGGGTGGCCTTTGGCTTCTCCAGTCTTCTCCGCCTTCAGAATTAACCTCATCTGGTTTCGGGGCATCATCTTCAGGTACGACGCCATTATCGATGGAACCTAGCCAAGACCGAATCCCGAGACCCATCCATGTCACCCCTAGACGATTTTCCACACGGGCAGTGGACCGCCGCCGAAGTAGGTGATGAGGTATTTCGGCCAGTATGCGGGACGACAACCATTATGGGGGAGTTGCTTCCTGTTGAAGAGGACGTAGTAGCGCACTCCAGACCACTGGCCTGGCTCATGCCGATGTAGGAAGAATTTAAAGGTGCGGTTCCTTGGTTCCAAAGGCATGCGTCCATGAAGCTCTGCGAGAAGCAGCTGTTCTTTAGTCTCCTCTTCCAAGCAAACGTGGGCCTCCTCGGTGCGCAACTCCCGAACGCTGAAGGTTCGTACATCGATGCCAGGAGATATGCGAGCATGTAGACGCCAGATAGGGTTCCCATTGTCATACTCAGCCTTTGATAGTTTCCCAATATCTGCCGCTAAAAGCCAGCGTCGATTGCCAGTGGTCGCTTCCTCCGTCGGGGGCCAGGCTATAGTGCAACAAGCTGGCAACGGTAGGGGTGAGTGAAAACGGGAGATGCTTCCAGGCTGGAGAGCTGGGCGGATCGCGAGATGAAATCGGTGGGTACTGTTGGGTTGAACGGGACCTGCTTTACTGGCTCACAGAAGGAGGGAGGGCTGGTCATGGCCGCCTGGTTTAGAACAACGATTGTTGGTTGACAAGATAAACACAGCACTCGTCGACAGCGCATAACCCCTCTACAAGCACGAGCTGCGTCCGGATTTGCGTAGCCATCGTGGGTGGTTCAGCTTGTAGCTAACTCAACGGCAGCATAACTGGTAAAGGCCAAGAACAATCACATACAGATAACACATCCGAGAAAAGCCTGCTAAGTCGCGTTCCGCATTGTCGCAAGCAAAGAAGCGTGGGGCGGGACAATAGTCGGGAAGGAAGGACCCGGCGATCGACCAGGCAGAGCAGGGCGCTCGCTCCAAGACGAGCCTAGCGCACGCGGCTTTCTTCTTTGCGTCTGTCGCAACACCACCCAGCGCCAACCTCTTTCAACCCCGACCAGAGCTCGACCTCGCGCGAGCCCTTCTTCGAGCCGTCGCTTCGCGCTCTCCTCTTTCGCACAGGCGCCTTCGCCTCCCGTCCATCGCGCCTGCGCCCTCCCACAATGGCCGCTCAGCCCGACATCTCGCAGATTCTGGCCGCTCTGGGTACAACGCGCTCCTCATCCCGCCCACCCGCTCAATTTTGCCGCTGACAGTGTGCCTCGCTCCAGCTGCCACCCAGAGGCCCCAGAGCACTCCGTCGCAAACC
>LAEG01001125.1:0-11618 GCA_001455585.1 Diplodia scrobiculata
AGCTTAGTTATCGAGAAGTAGAAATATATAAGCGACTTTCGAGGTAATCCCCTTCTACTTCTTATACTACACCTCTAATAGGTGTATAAATCTATTATTATTCATTTTAATTCTTATAAGATACTATAAGATAGTCTATCCACCGTCTCGTTACCGTAGAAGTCTTCGGTAGTACTATAAAAGCCGTGCCTATAAACGCCGTTAGTGCTTATAACGAATAATAATAGTAAAGGGCGGCTATACTTACTATAGTAAACATTTAGGGGACACTTAGTAGCATTACTCCATTAAGAGCCTGACTAGCCCGGGTTGCATTCGGCCTTACGTTTATAAGTGCTCTAACAGCCATCTCTAGAATAATGGTTAGTACTACGATATAGCCATCGGCGTGCTCGGCAATGAACGAACCCGTAGTAGTCCGGGCCGAAGCCATAGTAACCAGCAGAGCTGCAGCAGCCAAGCTCACACTCCTTAGTAGCGCTGCAATCTTATTGAAGCGATAGACTAATGTGACAAGAAAGGAAAAGAACGAAGTATAACAGCGGCCTGTATATCTTTTTAAAGAGCGAGAGTGTTTACAAAAAGAAGGGCTAGCCTAGCATTACTAGGATTATCAACGAGCGGACGAGAAGAACGATTCAGAGAATGAAGTAACAGGGCAATAGCGAGATTCTGAGAAGTTTTATTTGCATCTGATACAATTATGCCGCCGTGACTGACAGGCACGGGAGGGCAGCGGCCATGTGCGCCTGTCAGGGCCCGCTCTTGTCGGCGCCACTCAGCCGGCTGAAGCCTTGCACCAAGGAGACGGTACCTACCTGCCAAGAAACGGGATTGTCTGTATTGGGTAAGCGTTAGGGACTGCCGAAACCCAGATTGCGGCACAGTGTTTGCCCCTCGCTAAGGCTGTTGTCTCGGCCCACGCCTCTCCACCATCGTCCCATGCGTCCCGTGCCGACGGAACCTCAACAATTATTGATCCTTCTCGGAAACATTCATGCAGGGGGATACAGCAACGGCTCGGCTATGCCACGCGGTAGCGGCTATCGCCCAAAGGACGCGGCATTGAGTCCATATAACGGGAAGAGAGTAGAAACAAGTCTGGCCGTCGCCGTCACTCGTTCTTCATTTGCTGTCCACAAGAAGGCTATCAACATAACTCCGTCCCTCGCTCGCAGCAGTCTGTACCCTCTTTTTGCACTCGTTCATTGTTTCACCTGGCTCTTCCTGCCTGTCCATGCCTCAACCTTACCGGAGAGCTTCTTCTCTGCATCTCTCATCAAACGAGCAACCTTTAAAGGATTTCAGCTTACGCCGACGGGATCCCTTAGTGGGCTTGGTCTGGATGCAACTTGCGAGCAGGTCCTTTACCAAAATGTCACCTGTGACGACCATGTCTCCAGCCTGGGGGAGAAGGCGTACCACCACGGGTTGAACGACACGTCTTTGGCCAATTCTGTCTGCAATAGCTCGTGTGAAAACTCGCTGAAGACGATGCAAAGGCGCGTTGCTGGCGCCTGTGTGAGTACACCGGAGATGCTGCCCGGCTACCCAGTCCTTGCTCTCGTGGACTCTATTTACACGGGCTGGAACGAAACATGCATCAAGGACAACGCAACAGAAAGCTTCTGCAACGGCAAGTTCTTCCGCCATGTATTCCCTTCCGCACTGACAACGACACCAGACATCATCGACGGCTGGACCACAGTCGACGACATTACAGCGATGCCGAAAGAGCAGCTCTGTTCGTATTGCTACGGCGCCAAGCTTTTAATGATGCAGCAGTCACCTTACTCTGCTTACGACGAAAACTATGCGGATAGGCTACAATACGTTGCATCCAGTGAGTAGGAGTTTCTGATCTGAAGTGCAGGAAGCTGACGGCCCCCACAACAGCCTGCGGGCTGCCCGACATTCCCACGGATCCTGCTGATGGAGGAATAAATGTCAACGGGACAGATCCTGCAACGTGCATCTCAGGAAACACCTACATTACCGCGAGCGAGGATACGTGCGACAGCATTGCCGTAGCAAACCAGGTTTCCTCGGCGACACTTTACTACATCAACCCCAGCCTCCTTAGCTGCGAAAGCCCCGGCGAAGGGTTGATGCTGTGCCTGCCTGCTGCGTGTGAGACGCTTTACACGGTTCAGCCGAACGACAACTGCTCCAACATTGCCGCGTCAGAGCTCATCTCTTGGCGCGATATCGTTTCCTGGAATGCCGGTCTGGATTCCATGTGCACGAACATCGCCGACTCGAGCCCTTCTTGGGGAAGCGTCATTTGCGTCAGTCCGCCACGCGGTTCGTTCACTGAGGCCCCGGGCAACGGCAACTCGACGGGCAACGGTGACACAGGCGGGCCAGGAGGATCCGGAGACGGCTATTCAGACACAGTCACATCCGCTCCTCCGGGTACAGTTGCAGAGGGCACGACAAGTAGCTGTGGTCAATACGTTCAGGCGCACTCGGGAGATGGCTGCAGCAAGATGATCTTAGACGAGGCGGTGCCGATGGGCTTGTTTGTCCAGATAAACCCCTCTCTGGAATCTGCCGCGCTTTGCAGCTCTAACCTGGTGGCAGATTCCTGGTATTGTCTTCATCCTTACCGCTACTGGAATGCAACAACGCCGGTTGTCACGGCATCCTCTATCCCAACTGCATCATCTGCCTAGACAAAGACCATCGAGACTTGCGAAACCTTGTCCTCGAAAACCCCTCTTAGTACATGTAACACCACAAATGATGTTTTCCCCTAGTACATACACTGTTGATTTTGCCGTGAACCTGTCTGACTGGGAATTATCTTGGGCCATCTTCGAGTTTTTCCTATTGCCTCACATTCGCTCAACCCGAACCACGTAAATATCGTAACAGCGGGTCGTTTCCGGAGAACATCCCACAAAAGATTATCTTTCTAATGGCGAGTCTGTCGCGCGTAGGCTGAAAACTCTGCAATATTGTTCCTGAGCTCCACCCGTTCTTGGTCGCGATCGATTCCTCGGGTGCCAGCGGAAAAATCATCCCGCTTGCCTTATTAACTGTTGCATCAGTTCCTTCTTGGCGACCCATACAAAAAGGCAGAAGCCCGAATAAAGGATGGGGAGATTCGGTTAGACGGTGCGGCACAGCAGATCAGTGCGGCGGATGGGCCCACCCCAATCTCATCCTCCAGGCTCGGCCCGGCGGCGTAGAGCTTGGCAGCCCGCGACCTTCCTACACCGTCTGAAAGATGCGGCACAGCTATCCGAAGTATCATCGGACATCATCCTACCGGTTGGAGCAATTTCAAAAGCCTCGGACGCTCACCAGCCATCACCGGTGTGTGGTCCGCTTTAGGCGTTGCCACTCATGCTGCCGAGAGGCGCGGTAGCACTCTCGTCTACCATGGCAGCTCGAAGACATGTAGCGAAAGCGAACTCCGACTGAAGGATCCGAAGCGGCACGGGTAGCTTGGAGACGTCTGCTGAGCCCTCTCTCTCTCGAACATACCACGAATCACTGGCTCATTCGCCTTCAGTCTGCGGTATATGAGAGAGAATCGGCCCAGTAGCAACGCCGCCCATCACACAACAGTCAGGTTTTCGGAACATATCCATGTATCTACTGTCAGCCTTGCTACCTGGCGCCGTGTCAGCCCTTGCGGTCGTTCGACGACAGGACGGCCCCGTCGATCCCGGAACAGCCGCCGATTGCACCTACTACGAGACGGCTCTGACTGCCGACGACACATGCACTTCTTTCGAGCAAAACTGGGGTATCTCTCATGCTGACTTTGTCTCTTGGGCAAGTGGCTTGATCCGACTTCCTCAGAGGGTTCCAACTAACTTTCTCGCAGAACCCGGGCGTCAAGGATGACTGCAGCGGCCTCCAGATCGGAAATTCCTACTGCGTTGAGGTCAACTTCGGCGTTCCTCAACCAACGTCTACCCATGCTCCTGCCACCACTTCGGCGTCAAGTGAGCCCACTGAGCCACCAAAACCCTTGCCAACGCAGGATGGCCTGATCGACACTTGCACGTCATTCTATCTCGCCGCGAAGGGGGACACGTGCGACACGATCATCAACAAGTACGGAACTTTCACTTTCACTGAGTTCTACGCTTGGAACCCTGCAGTCGATGAAGACTGCTCTGGCCTTTGGGCATCAACCTACTACTGCGTTGGCGTTCCCGGCACACCAACCACCAAGCCGACAACCACGCAGACCAGCGCGATGCCCACGGCAACGGGCCCTTCCCCAACTCAAGATGGCATCATCTCTACCTGTACCAGATACTACAAGGCCGTTTCTGGGGACAGTTGTTCCAAAATCGCCAGCTCGTACGGCACCTTCTCTCTGGATGACTTCCTCTCATGGAATCCTGCCGTGGGCCAAGATTGCTCCGGCCTCTGGCTTGGATACTACTATTGCATCGGTATGCTCTCTTGCACGTTTCCCTCCATCCATTCCACGTTGCTGACATCGTTTTCACTGGGGTACAGCTGTTCCCGGAACACCAACCACAAAGCCGACGACCACTGCCAAACCGCCCGCCACGACGACGGCGGCAGGATGCGCAGACGTGCCATCGCCGATCCAGCCTGGTGCCGTCTGTCCGTGTCGTAGATGGCATGAAGTCGGGACTGGCAACTCTTGTCAATCCATTGAGAAGCAGCACGGAATCTCTGCCGCGAACTTCAACGCTTGGAATCCGCAAGTCGGCTCTGACTGCAGCACCCTTTGGCTGGGATACTATGTTTGTGTTGGCGTCTAACTGTTTTCATCTTCTTATTCTCAAACTATGGAGGATGCCGTTAGGGTTTCAACTTGCCGGGTTTAATTTTCGCACCGCAACAATTCTGCATTTTAATACCATATTTGTATATGTCTAGATTAGTTAATGAAGCTGTAGCTCACTTCCGACTGCCGTGCGAACCCGACAGCCTTTCTCAAAGATCCATCCGACAGCCTGCATCTCAAACGTCGGTTTTCACTTAGATCATGTCGATAGATATCGAATGGGCCATGGCCACCCGGGTCATTATTCACGCTCACTCCCAGCCATTTACCCGGGTAAACATTGCATTTATCAGTAGCGGGAAAGTAAAAGAGCGTGCATAGTATGAAACGTCACAACATCACCACCCCCCCAGCCTCTTTACCTCCTTCAGTCCACTGGACCACTTCTCCCCCGTCTTCCACAGGCCCATTGGAGGTCCGCATCTCCAATCCACCCATCTACCTGCATGTGCAGAAGTTGACGTCCAAGTGAGCGCTGTCGCCGTTGTAGTTCCAGTCATACTGCAAGGAGTCAGTCACCTCATGCCCATTGCATCATCCACTCTCCGAGGGCAAACTTACAGTACCGCCGTTCTTCTTGCCGTAGCACTGGTTGATGATGTTCTCGAAGCCGTCCCAGCACGCCTGCTGCGAGGAGAAGCGGCCGCTGAGGTTAACCACGGCCCAGCCCCAGTTGAAGCTGGTCGACGACTTCCAACGGTCGCCGCCACAGAGCTGCTCACGTGCCTTCCAGACGTCATCGCTGCTGGCGCACGTCCCGCAGCCGCCGTTGCTGTAGCAGCTGGCTGCCGAGGCGGTGCTGGCCAGGGCGAGCCCGGTCATGAGGAGGGGAACGTCGAAACGCATGGTTGCTTGGAGCTTTGGGCTGCTTGAACGATGTTGATGTAAGAGAGTATTTGAGACTTGATTGACTGAGGTGATGGATCTGATGGATGTCGTGATGGCTAGTGGACGAGAGATTCCTCGATTTATATATTCGTTCGGTTTCCCGGCTGCCGGTCCTGCACAGGTCAGGCTTTGTCGGGGTCACCGAAGCAGCATTTCCCAGCTTCCCGTTTGGTAGTGTTGAGAGCGGTGATGATGAGGGCGTTCCTCTCTCGGGTGATCCATTGCTGATGGCGCGAAGGACGCAAGCGTTCGTGTTGTTGCACAGTACTGCAAGTAAGTCCATGCGAGCCCATCCCTTCGTTTTCAATTTTAGAAACATTATGTATCCTCTCAGTAACGTTTAATTTCACAGCATTTGCGGTGTGCTGCTGTGGACGCGGTCTATCGAAGGCATCGACGACGACTTGCCGTGTCGTTTGGATGTCCCTCGGCATAAAACACGTCTCGCTGCAGACGTCAAATCTATTGAAAATAAGGGCGTGAATCTGCAAGGGCTTGTGGGGCGTGCTGCAATGATTATCAATCGACTAAATGCGTTTGGCATTGCGTCCCTTTCCAGTAGCAATGCGCCAGCTCTGTCAGCACTATTCCCTATAAGGCAACTCGTAGAGGTGGCGGGAAGACCTGCTGCATGTCACCTAGGGCGGAAGCTGAGCGTTAGTGCCTTGGCTTTTGTGGGGTGCGCTTACATTGGACTCGTGTTACAAACACCCAGCTGAACCGCTAAACTGACAAACAGTATGCTTCAAACTAAGTGGATCAGTCTCGGTTCGAGAAGCTTTGTCACGCATCTTCTTTAATTGCATTGTAGATGTAATCAATACAGACACCGAAAATTAATCCTACGCTCACTCTCTATGATATCATTAAGTCGCATCTGAGCGGGCAAGCTGCAAATTCATATGAACGACGCTTTCCTTCTAGTGGTATCGGCCAATTTCTGCGGTGCCAGGTTTCTGAATTCCTTAGCAAGAGAGCTTCTTGGTGTGGAAAGAACTAACCCAGTACAGAGTAAGTGGTATGCGTGATTTCACATCTGGCTCTCTACGGTACTATAGACCTTGAGCGAGGCCGTAATTTCCGGCCGTGATGTCAAAGAATGGACTCAGCGAGCATGTCTATGGCATATTATTTCTGTACATTGAATGAGGAATTAGTCACAGAGGGTGAAGGAAGTTGACGACGTCGCGTTTGGAATAATTAGGGGAGAAAAGAAAAAACAAAGGGATGTCAAGAGTCCACTTATAAGAGAACTCACCAGCCTCAGGCTTATCCGTTCCAGTTGATCTTGTCGTTCCCTCAGCGCCACTGCGGGGCTTCTGAGATAATGCTCCGCGTCTGGTGGGATATGTTACCCACATTTTCTCAGCTATGCATTCATCCTTCATGCTGTCGGAAATTATGGATGCTTCAAACGTAAGGTTTGTTACTTGATACCCTGCTCAGAGCCGAAGTAATAGCACCAGACGGCACTGAGTGCGAAGAAGGCTGATTCAACTTTGCGACACCTAGACTGGACTCGCCATTGGCGAAGATTACCAGCCTCACCTCCCACACTGGACACCAATCCCGCCATTCAAGCCCCACAGGATCACTGTCAAGTTCGCTGCGGTAGTAGTATCGGTGAACCCGGTGGATTCCGAAATGAGGACCCACTTGGCCAAGTCGGAATGGATAGGAGGATGCGACTTCGCCGGGACGGTTGTAGCAGTGGGACCTAGCCTTTGCCGCCAGGTTAGGGTCGGGGACCGCGTGTACGGAACCGTCGCATGCTAAGATTCCTTAGCCGCATCCTTAGCGCCTTTACGGCGTGCGTCAGTGTACCGGCAGACGGTATGGTGATGCTTCCGGCCGACAGGTCGTGGGAATAATTCGGCGCGACCCTGGCGATTGCAGGCTTCACAGTTGGCCTGGTCCATGCGCCGTACCACGCCTATTATTATTGCCGCTGGAGATACTTGTGGAGCAGCCTTCGGCGGCTGGCACCACGCCGGAAGTGGTGCTGGTGTACGGCGGGAGCTCCCCTGCCAGAAACATGGCCATCCAGCTACGGAGTGGGCTCCGCCCCATCGCGTCGTGCTTGTCGCGGAACTTGGAGCTGGTCAAGGCATACGGCGCAGAAGGGTCATAACCGAGGATATGATAAAGGCCACCAGGAACAGCCTCAGGTTTGCGTCTGATTCCATCAGCATTTGCTATGGTGCCGTGCGCGGTAGGGACATTATTACGTGGCCGGTAGTAGGGCGGTTTCGCAAGAGTTGAACAAGGGGTTATTCAAAGGGTAGATGGCGGCGGATGACGTACGATGATATAACCTCTACTATAGGGCACAGGTATACTATATTAGCTGGTACCAAGGATTAATACATCTAATTACAGCCTTAGAAGTTTTTACGGATTAGTTAGAAACCCCTACTATATTCTAAATGGCTATACTACTAACAAGTTACGCTAGAACAGCCTCTGACCCTTATATAATACTCTATCCAGATGTATTTACCCTTGATAAGTTGAAAAAGGGGGTGGTTTAACTCTTACGAAATCACCCTAGTGATCGAGGGAAGACGAATCATGACCAAAAAGGGACTGACGCGGTTCTAGCCCTATGGAAGACTCGGAAGCGAGACGGCAAGGGCTTTTGGGGCCGGCTGCGCGACGGAGCTGCAGATGCTTGTTGATGGTGGGGCAATTAAGCAAGACGCGAATTGGGCCGATGCTCTCGCCGGGCTCGAGGAATTTCGCAAGGGAGAAACGGTTGTCAAGTTCTGACATGTCAAGATGCAGCTGAAAATAATAGAGGCTGATGAAAGACCCATACGCACGCTACACTTTAAGGCAAACTGATGATTCAATCACGTCTTTCTCGTACCCAAACAACTTGTTTTCGTGCATCGAACGTAGTAGATGATTCATAAAGTCCCCGTCCAAGCAGAAGTTGCATCACATCCCACAGCAGTGCGCACCGTCGGGGCGGGCGAACCCCGCACGACGTGCGGCGTGGGTGCTCAATGGGCTGAAGCCTGGGACTTGAAGAGATCCGCGACGCCATGTCAGGCAGCCACCCGAACGCCACCACGAGCCGACATGCCCTGGCAAAGTTCCATGACGGTGTCGATCCAAAAATCCCCGCCCGCAGCCAGTAATGATGTAGACGACACAGACCAGGACCCGGACAGCCCGCACGGCAGGCGCAGAAGATACAGAAGACACAGCAGGAATCCCAAAATAACGTTGCTGACCTTGACGGTGCCGCTCAGCACCTCGGCCGCAATGTTGCCGAAGAAGCAGCCCTCACTCGCTTATCTTTGCCCCTGGCCCTTCTGCTGTTCCTTCTTCCTTCGCCTTGGCTGACTATCAGCTCTCCCCCGCATTATCGATGGCGATCCCCCAAAGACATGGTGGCTTGCCACCCGCACGAGCCTGGATTTCCACAGGGAAATTATCCTCAATTTACCTGTGCTCCTGAACGTCTTCCTTCGCGTTGGCTGACTACCTATCGGACGTTCCCCGCGTTATCGGTCGCCTCATGCCCGAAGCCGTGGTAGGCTAGTTTCCGGGGTGTACCATCGGGCCTTTACACAGCCACGGCTACATCCTAGCACCGTGGCGTATTAGCCTCTACACTACCGGCCGTTTACTCGGACCATATCAACTGCGCCGCCGGGAAACGAGACCCGCTTCCGCGTCTGGACGCGTAAGATTCAATTGGTCGGGCACGAATGGATGGTACCCAGCAGACTCCGAATAAAGTCTAGGCCGCTACTTTGCGCTCAACACCGGCGGTTTTGAAGGTCCTTTAGGATTAGAGCTAGACCCTGGCCCCAGGGGAAAGTCGCTGCCGCTGCGGGACCTTTTAAATCATGGATGCTGTTGCTGATAATAGGCTCAACCCTCACTCCCCTGCTTTTCAAGACTCCTGTCATCATCATGGGCCTTCCATCAGCCCTTCTGGAGCAGTGGGTCGAGTATCCCATTGGTTGCTCTGTTTGCCTCCTGCGGCTGTACGCCCGCATACGCGTCGTTGGCTGGCGGAACCTTTACTACGATGACCTTTTTGCCTTTCTTGCCATGGTAAGTCGTTTCGTCTGGGGGCAATCGAGAGGGCGGCTCACTGATTGGCTTGCACAGGTCTTCTGGACCATCGAGGCGTCGACGATTTATCTCATGAGTCAGTTACCCAGTTGGCATGCAGGTGATTCCAGCCGCTTACTCTCCAAACATAGACCAGTATGGCAATCTCATTGGACTCAACGACGAAACGGCCAATGCCCTCAACGACGCCCAAGTCAAATCCCTTACCAAGGGGTCCCAGGCAGTGTTCGTGGCATGGTTGGCCTACCTCTGCCTCATCTGGTCGTTGAAAACTTCGGTTTTATTCTTCTACAACCGTCTCGCGTAAGTGTACAAGTCTAGTCCTAGGGTTCGTCGGGCCAAGAGCTGCCAGCTAACACGTTCGCAGGCAAGGGCTGAAGGAGCAAAGGCTTGTCATGTACCTCGGCTGGTTTGTCGGCCTTAGCTGGGCCGCGATGATGTTACAGATCCTTCTCCAGTGCGTGCCCGTTCAGAAGAACTGGCAGATCAAACCCTACGTCGGAGGTAAGCTTCACAGACAAACGGTTTGCACAGTAGCATTGCAAGTTAACATGCGACGGGCAGACAAGTGCACATTGACCTACGCTCGCTACTACCTCCTCCTCATCCTCAACGTCTCGTAAGAATCTCACGCCTCCCAAGCACCGCAGCGGTACTGACACGGCCGCCCATGACCAGCACCGACATAGGCCTCATGGCGTTCATCCCCGCCCCGATCCTCTGGAAAGCCCAGATCCCACTCAAACGCAAGCTGCTCGTCGCGCTCATCCTCTTCTCGGGCATCTTCATCGTCGCGGCCGCCATCATCCGCTGCGTCATGTCGGTCCACGACATCCGGCACATCGGCACGTCGGGCATCTGGGCGATCCGCGAGACCTTCGTGTCGCTGTTCGCCGTCAACGCGCCGGCCATCAAGCCGCTCTTCTCGCGCAGCCGGCACAACCTGCGCGGCAGCAGCAACAACAAGTCGAGCAGCGCGGGGGGCAAGTTCGGCAACAGCCGGTCCAACGGCGGCGGCGGCGGCACCGTCACGCAAAAGGCGAGCCGGCACACGGCGGCCGGCCGTGAGGCGGACGAGCTGGAGCTGCGGTCGGCGGCGCAGTGGAGCCAGTCGAGCGCCAAGGACCACGAGAGCATCATGCAGGACCTGGAGCGCGGCAGCTCGCGGGCCAGCGACGACGACGACTACGGGCCGGCCATGTCCAAGGGCGAGCACGGCCTGCGCATCGAGGTCACCCAGGGCTTCACCACGACGTCCGAGGAGGTGGCCCACGGGGCCCGGGGCGCCGAGGAGCCGCGCTCCTGGAGCGAGGTGGCCGGCCATGCGATGATGCCCGATAACATGCGCGCGCGGGAAGGCTGGACGCAGATAGGGGACAAGGGCCGTGGCGGACCGAGCCCGACGGACGGGGCGGCGAGGAACTAGGGACGAAAACCGTTAATTCCAGGACACGGCTATAATATAGATATACTTTTAATTAAACCCGTTTCGAAAATAGCCTTTTCTGGAAAGTATATCTCTGACTCGAGACCTGTTCGCGGCGTAGCAGCAAGATCTACAGTAGGGACGTGGCGTGGAGAGTGGCCGCGGAGGAGCCGAGGGATTGAATGTGGGAAGCTGGAGCTCGTGCCAATGGCGCGGTTTGTGGGGGATGCTGTGGGGGCGGATGCTGGGGGGGCGGAAGCAGGGGCCAAGGCGTGGTTAATGTAGCACGCGCCAATTACACTTCCGGTCTGCAATTGCACTACGTACGGCTAAGTCTCGTTCGAAGGATACTGAACTGCCTGCAGCGGCTCGTAGTCCTCCTTGATTGTCCCCACGCTCGTGAAGCGCTGCACATTGGCCATGGTTCCC
>LAEG01001126.1:0-14212 GCA_001455585.1 Diplodia scrobiculata
CTCGTCCTCGGAAGCAGAAGAAGACTCGGATGCCGAGGACGAGGGTGCTTCGGCGGCGGTGGGCTTGCCCGGGCGGTAGCGCGCCGGTCGGGCCGGGTTGGCCGTCATGCGTTTGGGCGGCATTGTTGGGGGGGATTGGTTCGATGCTCGATGGTGGGAGGCCCGATTGAGGGAGGGTCGGGGTCTTTTCTTCGGGCGAGAGGGTGGGCGTGGGCGAGGTTGGTTTTTGTTGCTGGAGCGTCGAGAGCGAGGATGGAAAGTTAGCGGACGAAGCTTGCGCCAGGATGCCGCCGCCGCCAAGCCTTTTGCTCAAGCCAGCTCCGTAGGGCTGAAGACTAAGTGCAAGGGTACGTGCGGGAATCTTATCTAATCAATGGCATCTCCGCTATCGCTCTCTATTTGATTGGTCAGTTTGGCAGCACCACAAGATCATCGACTACATTTGACAAACGATTCTCTCAACTACCTGACCTTCATCTTTCAAGCGTCTGTTCCTCTTCGTATGGTGGTTAAAGAACACTCATCTCTACAATGGACGTCCCAGTCGCCGCCAATGTGCTCGGCACCATCGGTGCTGTACGTGCTCCTCCCTTCGAAGTAGAAACAAACCCCACGAATACATAATAGCTAACCACTCACCCCGCAGGTCTGCTGGTCCATCCAAGTACGCCGACACCCCTCAAAGCCCGCCTAAGAAACCAAAGGACGACCCCGCATGCTAACGCCGGCCGGCCGGCCGCCCCCGCCAGCTCATCCCCCAAATCATCATCAACTACCGGCGCCACCACGCCACCGGCCTGCAGCCCGCCATGATGATGTGGTGGGCGAGCGCCGGCGTGCCGCTCGGCGTCTACAACATCGTGTCCGGGTTCAACGTGGCGCTGCGGATCCAGCCGCAGCTCCTCTCGCTCCTCTCGCTCGCGACGTGGATCCAGTGCCACCACTACCAGAAGCGGTGGGCGCTGCGGCGCTCGCTGGCCGTCGTCCTGCCCATCGCGGGCGCCATGGCGGGCGCCGAGGCCGCGCTCGTCGTCGCGCTGCGCGTCGCCGTCGCCCGCGGCACGCGCTGGCCGCTGACGCTGATGGCGGTGCTGGCGGCCGCCGGGCTGGCCGCCGGCGTGCTGCGCCACTATTGGGACATCTGGCGGCACCGGACCGTGCGCGGCATCTCGTTCGTGTTTGTCGGCATCGATGCGGCCGGCGATCTGTTCAGTCTCGTTTCGGTCCTGTTTCAGCCCGAGCTGGATGTGCTCGGGCTGGTTACCTATGGCGTTGAGCTGACGCTGTGGCTGGGCGTGTTTGCGTGCGGGGGCTACTTTAACTTTTGGCCGTGGCTGATGAGGAAGAGGAGAGGGGGCGGTGGAGGTGAGAGTGATGTCGATGCTGCTCGATCCGAGCGTGGCGCCGACGACGACGACGACGACAGACGCGTGGATGCTGCCGGGTCGGCACAGTGTGCAACGGAAAGCAGCGCGGTGGAGCTGCATGACTTGCCTTCCTCGACCTCCGTGTTCAGGACGCCGTCATGCGAGCTGGCACTGGCGAGATCAAGAACTGGGGGGAGCCGAAGGTCGTAACGGAAAGAGGACATGTGGCGGGATGAAGCGTTTGGTAAAGAAGGCAAACATATGTACATACGCAATTAGCACGGTGTACTGGCACAGATCAGAGAGGTTAGACGTTGGAGGACCAATCAACGAATCTATAAGTATGACTCTTTAATGCTGAACAATTCTTTTCTTTTTCCGTTCCGAACGCCACGATTATGCAAAACAGGCCCAGGGATATCCCAACAACCGGCGCACACGATTATTTGTTCCTCTTCGCGATCCTCTTCTGCGCCCTCACGTCCTTCTTCAGTCTCGCGTCCACCATCTTGTACTTACCCTTCGTGCCCTTCGGTCTGCCCTTGAGACCTCTGTTGCTACCGCTGGCGACGACGACGGCAACCTGCTTCCTGGGCTTCTTCTTCGCCGCCTTGCCCATCATCTTGGAGATGCTCTGCGCCTTCTCTTTCTCCGTCATGCCCTCGTCGTCGGCAAGCAGCGCGCTCTTCTTCTTCAGCTTCTCAAGACGCTGGGCCGCCTTGAACTTCTTACGCGCCTTGGCTTCCGCGACCTTCTTGATGGGACGGGCGTTCACGGCACGCTGCTTCTCCTTGATGGCTGCAGCCGCGGCCGCGGTGATGGGCCGTTGGATCTTTGCGTGCCTGTTCTCATCATCCAGGAACCAGTCGGGCAGGCCGTCAACGTCGCGGAGAGAGTAGCGGTGGAAATTGTCATCCAGAAGGTCTTGTTTCGTCTTCTTGCCGGTCGCGAGCTGATGAGCGAGAGTCATGGCCTCGGCGGTGATGATATCGATATCGGGACGGCCGTCCTTCATGGGCACGTCGTCCTCATCCCACTTGCTTTCGTCGCGTTTTACAACCTCGAAGCCGCTCTTCTCCTTCTCGTCGTCAGATGACCATTCGTCCTCGGATTCCTCCTCAGAAGCCGCCGTTTGCTTCTTCGGTTCTTGGACCTTGACCTGCTTCTTCTTCGATGCCTTCCCGTTCGCCTCCTCGGCCGAAGACTTCTCTTCGACATCGATGCCGCTGTCTTCATCTTCTTCAGCGTCCAACCCATCTATGCCCTTGAAAAGGTCCTGGTCGAAGAACATTGCCGCTCGTCTCGTGAGACCATCCCCAGTCTTTTCCTTCGGCGCAAGGTCCGTCACCAGGGTTTGGGGTCCATCTTCATCGTCAGAAGACGAATCGCCATCTTCCTCCATGATCTCATCACCACTGCTCTCGTCCTTGTCGTCATCCGAGAAGCCCTGGAATTCCTCGTCGTTGTCTTCCTTATCCTTCCGGGCCTTCTTCGCACGATACTTTGCGTCGGATGCAAGCTTTCGCTCCTGGTACTGATCATACATCGAATCGAGCTCTGTTTCCAGGCGGTCGGCTTCGGGGTCGCTTTCATCGTCATCCTCGTACTCGATCTCCCTCGGCTTCTCGTCCACAACTGTGGTCATTCTCCCCTTTGCGATCTTGTTGAGCCCGCCGGCCTTGTCGACAGCCTTCAGTTGGAACATGGCATCCTCGCCATTGGGACCAAGTTGTTCCATACCGATATCCATGGGCGTCGTCATATGCAACTGCAGGCGCTGGACCTCTTTCTGTTTCCGCTCATTTTCCTTTCGTCTCTCCTTCTTCCTCTTCGTATCCTCATGCACCCTCAAGCGCTGCAGTTCTTCCTGAACCTGCATTTCTTCATCCATCGGCTCAACTTCTGCCACCTCCTCTTCCTCCTTCTCCTCTGGCTTTGCGTTGGCCTTTTGCTTGAAACCAAAGATTTCGCGGAGCTTCAAACGCCACCTGAGCAGGCGCTTGAAATCGGAGCGTCCCAAAACCTTCAGATCGGCGCAGCATGCACGAATCTCGTCGGTGGTCTCGGGGAGCTGAGCAATTGTGGCCTGAGCGATGTCTCCGTTGGGCTTTTGCTCGAAGGAAAGCTTGTTCATTGAGCCAAGCATGGCGATGGGGTCGGTAGTCTGGACGAACTCGCTGACGGTGGCTTCGTGGAATTGAGTATAGTCACCCTCCTCGTAACCCTCACGCTTCCTCTTCTTCACCTCGGGGTTGAAGACCTTCGCCTCATTGTTCGGAGCCGGGGCGGCAAGTTCGGCAAAGACATGGCGGGGGTCGACGAACTTGGGGTCGAGGTGCTTGGGAGCCTTGAAGCCCCTGCAAACGACGAAGATTTCGGCAGAGACATTACGGGACGACGGGGGCTTGGTGGCCTCGACTTTCGTGAAAAGCTGGTTGAAGACCCAAAGCAGGGAGTTGTAATCCTTGGAGCGGAAGACCTTGGTGACGAAAGTACCACCCTCGCGCAGAAACTCGGTTGCGAGTTTCATGGACTGCAGGGTCAATTCGGCCTGGGAGAAGGCATCCTGAACCCAGGCAGTACCGACGTTGGGGGCACCGTCGTGGAGCACAGCATCGGCCTTCATTGTCTTCAGGTGTTGTCGGAGAGTAGCGCGGCATTTGTCGGTGGTGATATCGCTCTGGAAGGTGATACACCTAGGAATGGCCTTGATCGGAGCTAAATCGACACCAACGATGAGACTGTTCGGAGGCATGACCTCCGCGGCGACTTGACACCATGACTGAGAGGGTTTTAGCGAATGCGCGCCGGGGTTTCACAAGGCTATACTCACTCCTGGCGCAGCGCAAAGATCAATCAAGACCTTGCTCTTCTCAAGGAAGTTGTACTTCTTGTTGAGCTGGATAAGCTTGAAGGCGGCACGGGCGCGGTAGCCCTTCTCCTTCGCGAGCTTGTACCATTTGTCGAGACGACCCTTTCCGTGCTGTGCGTGTTTGTTAGTATCGCGGGGGGCTTCTGAGAGTTCTGGGAGCACGTACCTTCTTTTGGATCGCCATGGCGGATTGGGGGCAGTGGAGTGTCGCGAAGACTTCCTCGCGGTCGCGCAAAGGCAAAAAGTCTCAGAGAGCGCGGGCGGTGGGCGGCGGCAGAACGGACCCTTGTCGACGGCACGTGTGCGGGTCCACGACTCGTGTAAGCCCGAGGCCGGTTCCCCAGCCTGCGGGTGACGTCTGCGCTCTGGCACGGGCTCCATCGCCCGCCGCATCCCCGTCCTACCCTGCCTGCAATTCTCTTCCCACGCCCACGCCGCCCTCTACCCTCCGGAGCTCCTGCATGCCTGAAGACTCGAAACGGCGCCTACCCTTTCTCTTCCGTCTTGCAGATCGCGCCTCTATGGGACCGCGCAAGAAGTCCAAGCCGAGCCCCAAGGCACCCAAACCCGACAACAGCGACGCTCAACAACCCGGTCCGCCTGATGCCTCGCCGGAAACCCCGAACGAGCAAACAAAGCATGCCTCAGACAAGCCGACAGAAGTGGGCGAGCCAGCTTCCAGCCACTCCAGCCAGAGTGGCGACCCTCGTAGCCCCGGGACTCCAAAAGGAGTCGCCCCACGGAGTAGCTGGTATGCCGGTGGGAGCTGGAGAGCGAAGGCAGCACCTATTGCTCAGGTTGCACGCGAGAGCATATCGTCCGCTGCTGGCGGCGTGACGTCTGATTCCTCCAGCGACGTGAACAAGCCGGACAGCGTCAACAAAACCCCAATCAAGTTCCTGGACAGACGGACCTCAACTAAGAGCACTGCATTGGCCGCCTCCACGACAAATGTGATCGCAACGTCGAGCCTCGCAAGCGATTCAAAGGCTAGCCTGGTTCCCGAGCCCAAGGAACCTTCCAAGGAGGCTGAAATCGACCCTCCCCTCCCTCCAGACCCTATGAAAGACATTGACAAGACAGGCGCGATGACAACAGAAAGTGTAGAACCAGAACCAGAGCAGAAGGCACAAGAGCAGAAAGCACCAGAGCAGAAGGAATCCGGGATAACATCGTATATTCCAGCGATATCAAAGGGGTTGTATAGCTGGTGGTCTCGGCCGGATGATTATGCGATTGGTGATGATAAGGGGGCGGATAAAGGTGACGTTGACATGGAGGACGCGAAGTCTACGCCGCTGCCGAGTGCCACACCGACGGAAGACAGTGCAAATCCGCATGACCAGCAGGATCAGGACGGTAGCGCTCAAACAGAAACAGCCCCAGATCAAACACCACCGGATCAAGCACCAGTGGGTGAGGCCGCTTCCAAAGAAGGCGTTGATGAGAAGGCAGCTCCAGCAAGAAGCAGCTGGTTCTGGCTTTGGAGCAACTCACAAAACGCTCAGCAGACTGCGAATACAGTTACCGAGACGCCACAGCAACCTGAGGCAACTACGCAAAATGATGGCGGAGAGCAAGACAGCGCTCAACAGGACCAGACCCAGGAACCTTCTCCCACAGAAACCAAGCCTTCCGTCCAATCTATACCCAAGACATCTGCTGGGTGGGCATTTTGGTCGCGGGCCAACCCTCACGGCGATGAGACGTCTGATACCGAGTCGACCCATAAGCAAATTGGTGAACTGGCTGTGGCAGACACCCCGTCCCAATCTCACCCGGAAGCCGCTCAGTTTAACGAGCATCAAGAAGAGCAAACGAAGGCTCCAGCAAGATCAATTGTCGGTTCAATCCGTAGAGGTCGTGGAAAAGGACGTGACGTAGACAGCAGGCCATCAACCCCCGCAACTCCCTCAACTCCCTCAAAAGCTACGCCAGACCAAAGCCCGACTCGGAAGACCGTCGAGGAAGCGCCTGCGAAAAAGCCCTCGAAGGAAGGTGTCAAGACAAAACAGCCTCAAACAGAACAGGCAAACCCCAACCTTCTCTTGCCGGAGTTTAAGAGCACCTATCGCCTGCCCCAGACCCCTTCTTACTGGGGAAAGGTTCGTAAGTATTTTCTTGGCGGCCACGAACCGGAGTCTCCGCATTTGCAACGCGCGAAGGAGCCTCCGCGGATAAAGAAGGCCCTAGCCATTGGTGTTCACGGATACTTTCCAGCTGCCATTCTACAGAAAGTGCTTGGCCAGCCCACGGGAACCTCTATCCGATTTGCAAACGCCGCTGCAACTGCCATCCAAGGCTGGACGGAGAGCCAAGGTTACTCGTGCGAAATAGAGACGGTTGCTTTGGAGGGCGAGGGATACGTGTCGGACCGCGTGGATACTCTGTGGAAGCTGCTCGTCAACTGGATCGAACACGTCAAGACCGCGGACTTCATCCTTGTGGCTTGCCACTCCCAAGGTGTCCCCGTCGCGATAATGCTTGTCGCGAAGCTTATCCAATTCGGTTTCGTCAACGCCGCCAGGATTGGCGTTTGCGCCATGGCGGGCGTCAATCTCGGTCCATTCCCGGAATACCGCAGCCGGTTCTTCGGAGGTTCGGCCGGCGAGCTTTTCGAGTTCTCGAGACCCGACAGTTTGGTCAGTCAGAAGTACCAGGGTGCTTTGCGCGTCGTCTTGAACTACGGCGTGCGGATCATGTACGTCGGCAGCATCGACGACCAGTTGGTATCGTTGGAGGTAAGACCAAATTATTCGCCAAGGCAGCTCGAGAAGGACGAAAGACTAATCTCCGCACTCTCCAGTCTTCCATCTTCTCTAACATCTCCCATCCTTATATCTATCGCGCCGTATTCGTAGACGGTCGCATTCACGCCCCAGATTTGTACGTCCAATGCCTTGCCATTCTATTCCATGTTACTAACAAAGACATCAGCATCACCCACCTCGTCGGATTCGCCCTCAAACTGCGCAACCTCGGTCTCCCGGACCACGGCCTCATCCGCGAGCTCTCGCCCGCGCTCGCCGGGTCGCTGTACGGCGGCGAAGGCCACAGCCGCCTCTACAACGACGTCGGCGTCTACACCCTGGCCGTCCAGCACGCGCTGGAGACCACGTCCCTGCCCGGTGCGATGAACCCCGGCCTGCAGATCAAGGACTACGAGGGCACCGGCTCCACGGGAAGCAACCCTTACTTCCTCCCCTGGGCGATGCGCGGGTTGCTCGAGGAGGACTTTGTGCGGAGGGAGCTCAGCAACGAGGTCGAGGAGCTGCTGGCCATGTTCGAGAGCTGGAAGCCGACGACGAAGCCGTTGAAGGATATCAAGTTCCGGCTGGAGGTCGTGAAGAGTAAGCTGTGAGGGTGGCGTTTTGTTTGACGGCGCACGTTCAGAAAGCCTGGCTTCGCTGTAGCTTTGTGGCCGGATAAAGAAGAAGTATATAATGTTACTTGGCGTTTGATTTGTTTGTAGAGTGGCGTCAGGAAGTCATCTGCGTTTTCTTTTGGATTGGCTTGGACGGGGGGCTGGCTCAGGTAGGGGGGTTTTTTTTTTTTTTGGATGGGATCAAACGGTTGGTTGGTCGGTGGGGAACTCCTTGAAAGCGTACACACATCATGCATGGCGTCGAAGACTATACATATACGTAGCGTAGAGCAAATCTGCTTTAATAGACTTCCTTTGTTGATGTCTTAACGCATCTCTTTCGTGTCGCTTTTTGTGCGGTATCGCGGATAGTTCCTTTAATTGATTTCTTTTTTTTTTTTGGAATTTGAAGCTCGTCCGCTGCTCACTCAGTCTTCACTGTAGAAAATCTCCTTGTAGCGATGCGTCGCGTCGACGACTGCTTCGGCGGCAGTGAAGTCTGTTGTGGTTGAAGTATCAGTGATAAGGTCGCTCGCGACAAGGTTGAGGATAATGGGCCGAACGCGAGACTGATGCCTGCGAGAACCAAAGAATACAGATGACATGGTATCACTGACAGAAGACGGGGGACATAGAGGCGGAAAGAAGACAACGCGAAGAGGAGAACAAAAAAGGCAGACAGAAAGAGGGGGAAGCGAAAGAGGAGAAACAGGATGCGGATACGTACCGATGTTGGAGCCGAAGTCAGTAGAAGTGAGGACGCGCACGCTCAAGTCGCTGTTGACCTTGCCAATGACCTCGACAGCATTGTTCAGAGTGAGGTGGGAGTCCTGGGTCAGAGGAAAACGGAGGGGCCAGCGTCAGCGAACGGGGGTCACGAAAGGAGGCGCAGCCTGACGAGGCAGACTTACGCGGTTCAAGTGCAGGTTGATGGATCCGCCGGCATCGATGGTAGCCTGCTCACCGCGCAGCTGTGACACCTTGCCGAGGATGCGCACGGTACGGTGGGTGAACTTCTCGAGGAGGGGCGCGGTGATACGGGGCGTCTGCTCGGCCATGTTGGTTGTTGTATTCTGTTTCTCGGTTGGCAGTGGCGGGGGAGAAAGGATGGCAGAATGAGTAGTCGCGTAGGAAGGAAGTCGCGTCAGCGACGCGCGCGCACACGTGAAGCGGAAGGCAGAATCTCGTGGCCGGATCGTCGAAGACTGACCAATGCGTCGGTGTGCGGCTCTTGCAACAGCGCAGGCGGGCCACGAGGCGGTGCAGCAGATCCGGAGACTGTGCAGCGCTGGCTGCTGCCTGGGAGCGTGGGGCTTCTTGCTCACACCGTGCAATTGAGTCAGCGCGGTGGCTATGCGCAGCTGTTGCGGTGTTGGCCGCGGCAAGGCGATGCGTCATACATGGAGCTTTATCGATACCTATAAAGGCGGTCAGGGCTGCCAGAGCTCGCTGCTCCCCACTTGGTTGTTCTTGCGCGGCCTACCACCCTTCGCCCCAGCTATTCCTCCAATGACCGCAACTAGGAACTGCTCTTCCATGGACTTTGCCTGGTCTGTTCTAATAGCCGCGCGAATAATACGACGCTTGGACGTAATAGCTCAATAAACATGCCAACCACCCGCCACGAGAAGCAGCAGCTTCCTGCCCACGATCGCCGGAAGGGCGAATCGGTGCGCCACCACCACCCTTCCATCCTTCCTCCCAACCCAAAGCCGCCACGCTGACTTGCTGCACCTCGCGTCCGCGCTCGCAGGCCCTCAGCGACTTCGCCGAGTATGTCCAGAAGCAGCAGGCCCGCCGCGGCAAGCCGCTCGCCGCCGATCCCGCCGTGACCGAAGAGCACGACGAGCTCGACATCATCGACGAGCTCGGCCTCGACGACGAGTCCGGCGCCGCCGTGCGCCTCAAGCACATTCTCCTTGACAATGGCGACACCGCCGACGAGAGCGTCGCCGCCCTCGCCAACCACCTGAGCGCCCGCCTACTCGAGGGCCATGGAGAGGCGCTATTCGATCTCGGCCTGGAGGACAACGGCGACGCGATGGGCTTCTCCAAAGCGGACTGGGACTTTGCCCTCGCGCGGCTCGAGAAGGCGGCGGCGGATGTCAATGCCGACTACCGCGTGCTGATGACCCGCAATGTCGGTGGCGACGTCGACGTCTCGCCCGGCGCCAAGAACACGAGCGTGTCGGGCAAGCTGATCGTGCGGAAGAAGCCCGATTCCGTCGACGACGTCATCGAGACGCGGATAGCGGTGGTCGGAAATGTCGATGCTGGAAAGTCCACCATGCTGGGTGTCTTGGTCAAGGGCGGCTTGGATGACGGCCGCGGAAAGATGCGTGTCAACCTCTTCCGCCACAAGCACGAGATCGAAAGCGGCAGGACGAGCTCCGTTGGCATGGAAATAATGGGGTTCGACACGAAGGGTGAGGTGGTTTCGTCTACTGTCCCCGGCAGGAAACTGTCGTGGGAGGAGATTGGTAGGAGATCTGTATGTGCTGCGTCACACCACTGAAGTACGAGGAGCGCTAACAGTCAGCAGGCGAAAGTGATTAGCTTCACTGATTTGGCAGGGCACGAGAGGTACTTGAGGACCACCGTCTTCGGTATGCTTTCCAGCGAGCCAAACTACTGCTTGCTGATGGTTGCTGCCAACAACGGATTGATTGGCATGAGCAAGTAAGAATCCCGCACAATGAACGCCTCATCATGAACTAATATTTGAGCCAGAGAGCATCTCGGTATCGCCGTTGCTCTCAACGTGCCAATCATGGTCATCATAACGAAAATCGACATCTGCCCGCCGAATATCTTGCAGGAGACGATAACCCAGCTGACGAAAATTCTGAAGTCTCCTGGAGCGAGGAAAATACCCATCTTCATTAAGGATCGGGAGACTTGCATAAACACTGCGGCTCAATTTGTCAGCAGGCGGATATGCCCCATCTTCCAGGTCTCCAACGTGACTGGCGAGAGCGTGGATCTGGTCCGTACATTCTTGAACATCCTTCCTCACCATGGAAACTACGATCCGGACGCGCCCTTTGAGTTCCATGTCAACGACACGTTCTCGGTTCCTTTCGTCGGCACCGTTGTCTCTGGTGTCGTGAAGAGCGGGATATTGCATTCTGGCGACACTGTACTGGTTGGCCCAGACTCTCTAGGTCAATTCATCACGACCAAAGTGCGCTCCATCGAGCGCAAACGGATACCAGTGCCCGGGTGCGCAGCTGGCCAGTCTGCATCGCTGGCACTCCGTAACGTACGGCGGAAGGACGTTCGTAAAGGTATGGTCGTCTTACCGCGCATCGACCCGGCGGCGCCTCCTCCGAAGGTGTACCGCGAGTTCATTGCCGAAGTCCTCATTCTCTCGCACGCGACCACCATCAAGACCAAATACCAGGCCATGCTCCATGTCGGGCCTGTGTCACAAACGTGCGCGATCATTGACATTGATCGCTCGTACATAAGGACGGGTGACCGTGCAACGGTGGCGTTCCGATTTGTCCAGCGTCCTGAGTATCTTACGGTCGGTGAGCGGATATTGTTCCGAGAGGGCAGGACGAAAGGGCTTGGAATCGTCAAAGCGGTTGGATACGATCCGAAGAAACCGCTGAACCCGGAGGCGGCTGCTGAGCGCGAGAAGGAGAATGGAAATGCGGCGAAGTGATCTTCTGATGATTTACCATGAGTTTAGTCTTTTGGTAAGACGTGATTGCTATTTGTTTGGTTCGAAAGTATATTCTTGGGGCTCGGTGCAAACAAGCACACTCCTGTTTGTTCTCTGCAGCATAATGAGTTTGCATGTTTGCCTTCAGCGTTCGTAAATGATCTCGGGCCGGCCTCTCGCCGCAATGGATACACGTACAGTCTTTGGAATTTCATTGAACGGGTTACAACTGTTGGTTTGGGTTCAAAGCCGAGCACCTGGATGCGCTAGTACGAGGTGGTCAAGATGGAGACGTGGGCGCAGGATTGAAACAGCGAAACAGTGAATGGCCAATGTCTCGTCTCGAGAAGGGCAGAGTTGGTGTCCGGGGCGGCAGGTGTACGGTAGCCACCCGTGAGGTGTTTGCCTCCGATGCGCCTGCCAACCTACAAAACCCTCTTCGCGCGCAGACCCTGCGCGACCTATCACCCACGCACCCGATCCTGCCGAACATCGCGGCCATGCCCGCCACGTCTTGTGAGTCACCCAGATCTGACGGCCTTGAGCGTGCGAAAGATAATACCTGCGTTTGCTTCTCAACAGCTCTCACCGGAGAGCGTGCCCGCCATGGTCGGCTGGAACACAACAAACGCCACGAGCGGGAGCAGAACACAAGTGCCTCTGACCCAATGGAAGGAGTAGAGCAAAAGCCTCATCCACCTTCAGCACAAGGGAGCCTTCCGCCGATAGCTGATCCGGTCGCTTCAACCACCACCGTTTCTGCCATCCAGCCACCAGATGTTACCGCCGACGATGCCATGCGCCCTGCAGATCCGCATCCGGATCCCGCATCTGCTTCCTCCGAACCCGAAATCTGGAGGCTCGCAGACATCGTGATGAAGCGCGCCAGCGTCCCATGCGATGACCCACGCCTTCAGCTGAGCGTCATCAACTTCAAGAACGCCATTGACAGGCAGGAAGAGGAGCTCAAGCGCCTAAAGGCAGACCTAGTCCATTACCGGTCGGTATACGACGACCTCAAGAGGATTAGCGAGAGGATCCCCGAGAAGGAGGCCCAGCTGCAGAAACGCGTCAAGGACCTCGAGACCGAGAACAGCAACCTTGGGTGGATGCTGCAGCAGCTCGCGCCGGCAGCCCATAAGATTGAAATGCAGAAGGAGCAGATTGAGCAACAGACAGCGCGGAATGAGCAACAGGCCACGCAGATTAAGCAGCAGACCACGTGGAACGAACAACAGGCCACGCAGATCAAGCAGCAAAACACACAGATTGAGCAGCAGGCCACGCGTATCAAGCAGCAGGATACACAGATTGAGAAGCAGGCCACACGACGCGAGCAACAGAAACTGCATGTAAAAGACCTTCAGACCGAACTCGAGCAACTTAAAAGGCGCCTCGAGCAGGAAAAGACAGAGAGAAGGGAGGACAAGGACCGGGTCAAGCAGACACTTGAGCGTACTCAACGCGCTGAAAACCATCCAGCCGATGGCCAGCCTACCAGTTGGAGGATCTTCAAGACACCAGATCATCTTGGCCCAGAGGAAAACCAGGAACTGCCCGATTACTCGCGCGGCTATAGAGAACGCCTACCTGAGCGACCCTACGACCGCCGCCGGAGCCTGTCACCGGTCCGTAGCCGTCCCGACCGCTATGCTCGCGAACGCAGGACTTCTCCGCCTCGGGCTCCATACCGCCCTGACTATGAACCTACCCGCCACCTCCGCGGCGACGAGTCGGCTGACTTTGACCACTCCAAGCAACCTACTCGCCATCCGTCAAGCTACAGCTCAGTAGCAAGCAAGCCTATGCTTGGCATCCACAAGGTTGAGCGCTCTGAACACGTACAATACCCACTGGCTCGTTCTGAAAATGCCAGTGCCGACGATTCCCGTAGAATCTTCTCGGGGCCCGACACAGTCGCTGGTGCACGCGAAGACGACCGTGACTTGAAGGTACAGCCACGCCGAAAGCTCGTATGTGGTGCTTGTAACAGTAAGGCCCGTTGGAACGCCTGTGACGGCAAGTTCCCCTGTAAAGTATGTACGAAGACCGGCTCGCTCTGCTACTACGCCTTATGCCGCAAGTTCCAGGTCGGAGAGCGTTGCTCGCGCGACCCGTGTTCCATGGTATACGACGAGGCCGGCTATTCCTAGGCGGACGTACGCCGCTTCCTTGTCATTACACTACGGGTACTCGGCTTGCCATTGCAAGTTTCCCTTAGGTGCTGAGGGTGGACAGGGAATTTGCTCTGTTATCCTATGTTGATGTCTACACAAAAAAGTGATCTCTGGATTGCAAGTAGCTCTTGCATGATTGGCAGTGTTGGTTTCGTATCCAATCCCATCAAAAACAAGACTAGCGCGAGTACGGGATTAGGGTTTGTTTCTATTCCCTCTTGAGTAATTCAACAGCATTCAGTTGCAGATAGCAGCGATGTTGCAGAGACATGGAGTCCGACCTCGTGGAAGCCAATCAATTTGCAAGCAGATCGGCATCCTTGTCGGCACGTGGCCATGACATGCAAGGGTTGGATTACACATATTTACAAATGTCACTCTTGCCGGAAAACCTTCACGAAATCAGGGCTGCTTCCGTAAGATCCCCACCTATTCGTATGTGCTGTGATGAAGACGACTCTCGGCGTATCTCATAACGGCTATTACTCCCCCAGGATCGTTTCTTTAGGGCTGGGATCCAGAGTCTGTCTGGCGCTTTTCGCGTGCAGATGATCTCGCATAAGAGGCATCATGCCCACAGTCGTGTAGACCGAAGGCATACATCTCTTCTTCATCCCGTTCGGTGACCATTGCCAAACCATCCGAAGACCTCCTCCATCATCAACACATGTCTCGCAACACCACCTGCCTCATCACCGGCGCAAACCGCGGTACCTAACCCCCCCCCCCCCCCCAAACCCCCCCTCCCCCCTGCCCCTTATA
>LAEG01001127.1:0-30110 GCA_001455585.1 Diplodia scrobiculata
CTGGTGGGTCGAGGCTTTTTGAGCCGATTTACGAGCTTCTCCTTGTTCATGACAACTTTACTTTCTTTTTATTCTGTTGTCACTTCCCTTATCATCGTTTTTGCCACAACTCAATTCCAGAAGACGAAGTAACGAGCCCACGATCGTAGCCGGTTCGCGCTCCGGTGCAAGCATCCATAAATGGCGTCAATACTTGCTACATCATATAGAACTTATTCAGGTCACGGTCTTGGGAAAACTCACGAATATTATGAAACCAGAAACGTGTACTCTAATATCAGTCAATAGAAGAGTTGGGCACTGAGATATCACCTGCATCGTCTTCACGAAACGTGAACTCATGTATACCAGACCTATTCCAAATGAGGAGGATATGAACGCATGCATGCGCAATTTGAAGTGAGACTTCTACCTTCCGCAATGCATATCATCCTCCTTTCCTCTCCTCGTTCCTCCGCGAAGCCTCCCTCTGGCAAATGATTGTCATATCTCATCGCGCATACAATGAGCTTCTAGTGTAGCCTCCGTAGCGTCTCGACCAGCGCTCTGACCTCCTCGACATCAATCTCCGCGTAGACCCCCTTGACCAACTCCTCCTGCTCCTGCGGCTTGAGGTCGAGGAAGCGCTCGATGAGATCGCCGTCGACGAAACGGTTCGGCTCCTCCTCATCGCGGACCTGGCTCTTGAAGGCGCGGTACCGGAGGAACGGGTAGTTGCCGGGACTCTTCACGAACTCGGCGAGCTGCGACTGCAGGCGGATGAGGAGATCGACCTTCGAGGGGGTGATGAGGGCGAAGAGGTAGATGGAGCCCTCGACCTGCAGATGGCTCGGTTAGCAAGACAGGCAGTAGGGAAATCGTGAGTGGCGGCTTACGGTGGCAAAGAATGCTCTGGGAACGACGGGGGCGTCGGAAACGGTGGCCATGTCTATGCGCCGGATGCGGTTCACCTGCTCGCCGAGCAACATGTCGCCCCGGAGCAACAGCCTCTTCCTGTCCTCCTCGGTGACGCCGCTCACGTCGCGCTCCAGGAGGATCAGGTTGCCCTCTGCATCGGCCTGGAGGTATGTGTTCTCGTTGACCTCGGCAAGAGCCGTGCTCCAGCTGACTTGGACGTGACGTGCAACTTCCTTGAGCTCGTCGTTCTGCTCGCCACCGCCGGGCCGATATTCAAGCACCGACACAGACTTGATAAGGTCTGCAACCGCGATTTGATTCCCAGTTACGGTGATATCTATGGGTGCAGTCGAAGTGCGGAAGCTGGCTTTCTTGATGAGCAGAGGCGTGCTCGCGGTAGGGTATTCGAAGGAATATACAACGACCTTTGTCTGTTAGCCATCTGTATGCCTACGACCCCCGTCTAGGGGATTTGTACTCACGGTCTTGATCAAGCCGGCAACTATCTTGCCATTAATCATGGCAAGACACCTACAGGCGCCTTTAGTTGACATCTCTGCGATCACCTTGAGTTGCCTGTCTTCGGTGACCTCGAACACCAAGACACGTCCTCTTGTGCTGCCTTGATCCTCGTCCTCCACCAAGTGTGAGGTTCCCACAATGAAGCGTTCGGCTACGCCTCCATCGCCGTCGTCAAGCTCAGCCCGGATGGCGCATTCGACAATTTCATACTCGTTCATCTCGAAGCTGTGCAGTTCTTTGAAAACGACCTCATCGGCGAGTCTGAAATGGCCTTGGACAACTTCCTCACGATCTCTCAGTACTCGCTTGATGGTACCAAGACCAAAAGCCTTGAGATGTGGTGAGTAAGCAATCCTTCGTACGGTCTCGTTGACATGCAAAGTCTGAACATGGGTTCTCCTCTCCTCGTCCACGACTGCAAGGTGCAGCTCCCCTGAGGCAGCGATTGCAATAGATCGAGGATAAGCTTCGGCATTGAACGGACACACGCAGGTCGCTTTCTCCGCCGTAACTGCTGAATAGACTAGGCGCCCTTCGGATCCATATATTAAGCTGGGATGTTCACAGGTTGCAAATACATTGTACAACCCATTGCCGCGTGGAAGGGCCTTGAAGTTGGCTTGCTGCGTGCCAAGAACGGTACTTTTCCGTCCTGAAAGGGCAAAGGTCGACGGATCCATGGCGAAGGTTACTACGTTTCCGTCGGTAGTGGCAATGAAGAGGGTGGGAGACTGATCCGGGAATATCTGGGTGAGCAGAAGTGACCGCGGCACGGAAGAGCCATCATCGCTCAAACGAATAGTCTCGATGGTCTCAAGTGTGTCGAGATCGAGAATAGCCACCGCACAGTTCTGCCAGAATCCCACAAAGCAGATGTTGTCGGCCGAGTGCGGAATCGCAACGCAAGACAACTGATCCTCCGCACCGTAACCCTTTTCCGCAGTCACCCGGATGGTGTCTGCGATTGAAAGGATGATGGCACGGATTCCGCCAATGGAAAGAATGACGAAGTGATCATTCGAGTCGACGTCAGTAATCACCTGAGCCGCTGGAGCGTTCCATTCCGAAACAACCATACCATTCTCCAGGTCCGTCAGTCTTACGGCAGATTCGGTGACTTGAAGGAGCCGGCCTCCTGGTAAGTTGCTAGCCAGCAAAGTGCTCTCTGCGAGCTGCAGGCCCTTGAAATCCTCAACCTCTTCTACCTGTCCGTCGGCATCGAAACAGAATATACGCGATTCGTTGATGAGAGAAACCAGCAGTGTGTCGTCATAACCCTCAGATCCTGTAGAAGACAAGGCGAATATGTTCGAGATGCTGCCAATCTCGCCAAGTGCACCTTGGTCTTCCAGCCCAACGCCACTGCGGACGCTTCGAAGACTTCCGTCTTTGAATGCGCCACTACCT
Source organism: Diplodia scrobiculata (assembly GCA_001455585.1). Lineage (NCBI taxonomy): Eukaryota > Fungi > Ascomycota > Dothideomycetes > Botryosphaeriales > Botryosphaeriaceae > Diplodia > Diplodia scrobiculata. Next base: position 2,827 of record LAEG01001127.1, read on the forward strand.
GTGACGATACGAGCTTGTCCAGAGGAGTACTCGTTGCTTTGGCCTTCGCCAGATCTGTTTCCCATATCCATGATGGTGAAATCTAGGATAGGCGCAATGTTGTGGAAAGTCTGAACGACCTCGGTCGAGCCCTCCGTGATCCGAATGACCTGGGAATCACCCTCGTGGGAGCCCACAAAGACGTGTCCTGCGTCCAGGTAAGTAAGGACTGAAGCTCTGGAGGTCTCTCCTATCCTGTCTAGTCTCCATCCCTCAACAGCACCGCTGCCATCGTCAAGCAGAAGCATGAACAAGTATAGCCCACCAAAATCATCCGCGAGGAGGAATCGTTGGTTATCAATTTGCTCCCAGGAGACGAAGATGGTAGACTCTTCCAAAGGCTTTTTGATGAGAGCTTTGGTGTAGTCATTGAAGTAGGTAATAGATGTTTCGCCAAGGATGAGCACACCGTAGCATGGACCGGGGACAGGGATCAAATGACTTGCCCCCAGATCCAAGTCTTCCTTCAAGCCCTCAACTAGGTCGAGCGCTGCTATGGCCTGCTCATCCGCACCAGCAGATTGGAAGCCTAACTGGCGTAGCCGCAGCCGAATCTTGCTGTCTTCGTCCTCTTCGTAGAGCAAGGCTAGGAGCGGCTTCTCGGATTCAGGCGATTTGCGATGGAGGAAGACGGATGAGCGCACGAACATCTCCTCTATGCGGGAAGGTACGGGTTCGCCCAAGACGCTGATTTCGGGGTCGCCCTTCCTCTTGCCCTTCTCCGTCAAAGGCACGACGGTAATGATTCCCTCGTACAGCTCCAGCGTCATGAGCTTGCCAGTAGGATCAAGCAAGCTTCTGTCTCCAGTCTGGGAGTCGCGAGCGGCCCTGTCTGCCAGATCCTGATATGTCTTGACTGTCTTCAGCTGCTTCTCCTCGGCGCTCCAGACCAGGGTAAAGTAGTAGTAACGATCGGTGCCAACGAAGAGGTGCTCGGTAGGCTCGTTTGCGGGGCGCAGCCTGTTAAGCATGGTAACTTTGCCGTAGACGGCCTGTGAATGGTGCAGGATGAGGCCATCGTCAGATTGGAGGTAAACCTCAAGACGGTTCGATTTTCTGGCGGGAGGTCAGCGTGGAAGACGTCATGGCGGGAGTGGTTGGGCGCTCACGCACGCGACTACGAGGTTCTCTTCGTCGTTGGAGAGCAGATTGAGCTTGATGGCGTGACGGACGCTGCTCGGGCGGTGGATTGGCGCAATGTAGGCCATGCTGGGGGCCGCTCGTCAGGCAAGTCAAGGCGGCGAAGAAAGATGGAAGTGCTCCGGGATCTGAGGCGGCGGGACGAAGCTCATCAGCTTCCCCGGACTTTGGCTAACGCCGACGCAGTGACGCGACTGCACTTACGCCCGCCGCACTTTTTCTCTACCGCCGACGCGCCGCCCTCCGCCGACTCCGCAAAACTCCATCACAGCCCACCATGTCTCGTGAGTACCACCTCCCTCCGCACGACGTCTCTGCTGCATGTCTACACACAAGCGGCCCCCTGTGAACTCCTCAGCGTTGCGCTGGTCTTGAGCTACTTAGCTTTTCACCAACTATTTGCGCCGCGACAGAGCTCTAAGCGTCCAGCATGCCATGCTCTCCAGCGCATTTTCCTTTTATGTCGCGCGAATTTGCCGCAGCTATATCCCTCGTAACAGACGCTAATGTGCGATTCAGCCGCAGCTGTGGACCACGACGACGACCCCGTCCTTGCAGAGTACGACGTCTTCATCACGCCGGAGCTCGAGGAACAAATCTACCTTCTGCAATACCCCAACCGTGGTAGAGACCAGCCGTACAATGAGCGCTCCAATTCGAAACCTCTCGAGGTGCGCATGAAGCCCAACACAGGTTTCATCGAGGTCGACGTGCCCGTGAACGTTCATGGCAACTACGACAAGCGCAAAGGCGTCAAATGGGGCGAGGCTATGCGCATGGCCCAGGATAACGGCGAGAGCGCTTTTGGTCTGGCCGCTGGCTTCAGCGGCCTTGCCAAGGGAGCCGTGCCCCCGAGAGCTGGCGCCTCCAGTCGCGCCGACATCCAAGACATGGTGCTGGAGGAGGACAGCGTGGAGCAGCTGCTCCAGCGCTTCGACGATGCCAATGACAAAGGCCACGTGCTGAACAAGCAGACCATTGGCGGTCAGATCATGAAGGACGAGACGGGCAAGCCCATCTACATGCTTGGTACCTACCGGGGCAGGGAGCTTCACCTCACAAGAATCTCCGGCATCGTCCAGATGCGCCCTCAATTCCACCACCTGGATGCGGTTCGTGAGCTAGCCAATGCCAACCGCCGCAGAGAGCGCGAGGCCGTCGAGGGTGCAAGGGCGAATGAACCCCGCGCTGTGCAAATGACGATTAAGAACGAAGACAGTGATGCGGCGCAATCCAAGGAATTCCTTTTCCGCGCCCAGGAGGAAAAGTGGACTAAGTTGAGATACTACGACGAGGAGGTAGGCAACTATACTTGCTTGTATTCCGTGGCTCTGGGCTAATCGTCATCAGACTGATGAGGCTTTCGAAGCGTACCACGACAAGATGTTCGTGGACGATACTGAGAACGCCGCCAAACTCAAGTCCTCAATGACGAACGAGCAATACCTTGACGCCATCAGCGCCGAGCGCCACGATCCTAGCGGGCGTTCGAAAAAGAAGCCGCTGACGAAGAAGCAAATGCAGCGGATTGAAGATTCGGAGGATTCAGACGTGCCTGAGGACGACGAGGATGTAGCTGCAGCACAGGCCGAGACAGACAGGCTGGAATGAACAGGGTTCGTTCGGGCCGGGGTTGAAGCGGAAGCAGCCTCGGGCACAAGGGAAGATCTTATACGTTCATTGTTTCAAGCATAGCGACGGCGTTGGTTTGAGAGAAAGCAGCGACCCTAGAGTGGCATCAACTGGGCAGGAGGCAACGTAGAGGCTCCGGGAGGCGACGTAATACCCGGAAATGGTCTCAGCTGGACGAGCAAAATCTATACATACATTCATGAAGGCGAATCGACCATTGACCCGTAGCAATGACAAAATGAATATACTTCCCCGCCCTCAAGCAATGGTATGTTGATGGCCTGACAGCAACAACACCCCAACACAATTGGGCCTGCATTCGCTAATGTATCACCTGCAGGAACGGAAGCAGGCCTGCAGAGAGCCAGGGTTCCGGCAGTGAAGGTCCAATTTTCCCAGTGTGCACACTCCACCGCCCGTCGTCCTCCCCACCATCTCTCCGCTCTGAGTGGAGGATCAGGCGTCCACCCCCACCCCCGCACGCCACCGTCACATGAGGGCTGCCACAACGCCGGCGCGTTTCGTTCCTCAATAACCCGAAAAGGACCAGGGGACGGCGCTTGCACTGCCCCGGACAATCTCGCAGCCGCATCGACGGAAGGCCGGGATGCATCGAATGATGTGCCAACCATTGACGACCTCGGCTGAAAGGCGTTGACGGATCGGCAGGCGGAGGCGTTGCTCCGTCGACACTCTAGTATACTACTTCTGTCAGCTCCCTTGCTTCCACCGAAGCCTTGCCTGCCTGCCCAGCCCGATTGCTTACCATGACCACCATGGCCGCGTCCCTGAGGCGGATCCCTTCCGCCGTGCGCCCCGCGCGCTTCGCAACGAGACGATCTTTCTCGACCTCTCCCGCAAACCAGGCCGTATGGGGCTTCATTGGGCTCGGCCGCATGGGTATGTTCGCGCCGCGCCAACTTGTCGCGTGGTCACAGGATTGACGGTGTTTCCACGAAGGGTATCCCATGGCCAAGAACCTGCGGGCGAAACTTCCCAAGGGTGATACTCTTGTCGTCCACGACCTTAACACCACGGCGACCTCCAAGTTTGCAAAAGAGCTTGGCCCGCAGGGCGTGCACGTAGCTGAAACGGTGCGCGAAGTCGCTGAGAAGGCGGTAAGCCGATCCGATGTCCCTTTGTTCAGTCAATTATGCAAGTGCTGACATGCCCACAGGAAACAATCATCACAGCTCTGCCAGAGCCCCACCATGTGCGTGGTGTATATGCAAACATGCTAATACCGCCGACGCTGCTGGAGCAATCAGGAGCTAAGCCGCGTCTCTTCATTGACGTGTCCACCATTGATCCTCAGTCGTCTCTGGAAGTCGCAAATGCGGTGCAGTCCACCGGGCAGGGCAAATATGTCGATGCGCCCATGTCCGGAGGCGTCGTGGGCGCAGAGAAAGGCACTCTGACCTTCATGGTCGGGGCGCCAGACGACATCATCGATCGCGTGCGCGAGATCTTGTCGACGATGGGCAAACGGACGGTGCACCTGGGACCGGCAAGCTCTGGACTGAAAGGCAAGCTTGCCAACAACTACCTCTTGGCCATCAACAACATTGCGACTGCCGAGGCCATGAACCTAGGAATCCAGTGGGGTCTTGAGCCCAAGGCGCTTGCAGGCCTGATCAACACTGCTACAGGCAAATGCTGGCCTTCCGAGGTCAACAACCCGGTTCCGGGAGTGGTTGAGGGATCGCCGGCCAGCAGGGGCTACGAGGGAGGATTCGGGTTGAGTTTGATGAACAAGGACCTCAAGCTTGCGTTGAAGGGAGCGGAAGAGTACAAGATTAAGCTCGAATTGGGCGAGCCGGCTCGTGCCATTTACGACGCAGCGTCGGAGCACCCGGAGTGCACGGGCAAGGACTTTTCCGTAGTATACAGATATCTAGGCGGCAAGGAATAATAGGAGAAGCGTTGCGAGTAAAGACAAATGCAGAAAAGTCGTTGAGTCGCGCGACGCGTGCTGCTGCCAGGGTCTCTCGGCTCGAGCGCGGGCGCGTTGCTCGGCGACGCGCGCCCGTCCCTTCTTTGGCTTTGCTTGGCAGAAGTGACATCAACTGCGACAACACCCGCGCCCGCCATGCCCGAGTTGCTGGATTTCATCCTGGCCCACGAGGACGCCTTCAAGAGGTATTTCGCTCATGGACAGGCTCTTCTCTACCACCGTAAACACTAACTCGCCCACAGCAGAGGTCGCCTCGCGTCGTTGTACTCGGACTTTCGCATCCAGCAAGCAACAAACCCCGACGGATACAACGCCAACATCTCAGCATGGCGTCAAGCCCTTATCCACGCCACCCGTGCTGGCCTCGTCCCTTCGCAGACCGGTGCCAACAGCCTACTCAGCTTGGGCACCGGTGAAGCTCTACTGCGGGAGCTCACAAGCAAAGACTTCGGGAGACCGCTCGCGCTGGCAGCAGTAGTAGTTCGTACCCGGCATGGACAAGGCGTACGCCGGAGAGAGGTTCCACTAATGCTGGCCTAGCACGATGCCGCCACAAAGAAGGAGATGATACCACTGAAAGACTTCCTTGCCGCAAAGACCAGTATCTACTCGCGAAGCTGGAGCTTAAACCCGCTCTCAGTCCTATCTTGGGGATTACAACAGCTGGGGGTCCTCGGCGGGACGACATCGCAAGACCGGCTGGCCGTTGGTGAATTTGTCGTCATGGCGAACCTAGAGGTAAGTCTCCCACGCTCCGCTCGAAAACACACGAGAAAGGCGTCTAACCACCCGCCCAACCGCAACAGGCCGCCAGCAGCGCCGTCGTCGCGCAAGCCTCGAACCACACGTCTGTAGTCGACCGCATCTACTCCCTCGACTCCTTCCGCTCCGCCTTCGCCCACGCCCTCTCCCCTTCACGCGAGTTCACGCCTACCGACATCTCTGTCCTCCTCACCCACCTCTCCCGCGACAAGGCCGCCCTCTCCTACGACCCCGTCTCGCAGACCGTAAAGCTCGCCCCCGCCAACGCCACCACAACGGAGCCCATCACCCAGCAAGACATCACAATCGCGCACCTCCGCAGCCTCATCGCCTCCCTCAACGCCCAAATCCCCGCCCTCACCGAGCGCATCGCCGCCTGCGACGCTACCGCGCGCGCGGCCGCCACCGCCGCGACAAAGACGCCCGCGGCGCGCACGACGGCGCTCTCGGCGCTGCGCTCCAAGAAGCTCGCCGAGCAGGGGCTGCAGCGGCGCGCCGACACGCTCGCGCAGCTCGAGGCCGTGTACGCCAAGATCGAGGCCGCCGCCGACAACGTCGAAGTGGTGCGCGCCATGGAAGCCAGCGCCGGCGTGCTGCGCGGGCTGCACGACCGCGTCGGCGGCGCCGAGGGCGTCGAGGGCGTCGTCGAGGCGCTGCGCGAGGAGATGGCCAAGGCGGACGAGGTCAACGACGTTGTCAACGAGGTCGGCCGCGAGGGTGCGGGCGGCGTGGTCGACGAGGACGAGGTGGACGAGGAGTTTGCGGCGCTGGAGCGGGCGGAGAGGGAAAGGGTGGAGAGGGAGGAGGCGGAGAAGACGGCGGCGAGGTTGAGGGAGGTGGAGAGGTTGGAAGAGGAACGGAAGGTGGCGGAGAAGGCGAGGGAGGAGGAGGAGAAACGGAGTGCGGAAGAGAAGGCGAAGAAGGAGCAGCAAGTGAGACCGGCTCAGGAAGTGAAGGAAGAAGCGGAGGTGCTGGAGACGTCGCAAGAGTTGGGCCGTATGTCGCTCGACGAGGACAGGCCTACAGAGTCATCCGGGGAGCAGGACAGAGAAGCGGGGCAGAGTCACCTTGTTCCGGCGGAGTAGAAAGATGCTTACATGTTCAAGCACGAATGTATTTCGGGGCTACAGAGACCTGGTAGGAAAGCTTTGATTTGGGAGTAACAAGGATATCACGACACGGGACGGTCACGGCAGGCGTTGGCGCACTGGAGAAAGACCATGGGTACCATCTCTTTGAACATTTCCTCATTTTTAAGGCCCCGCAACACCGTGCTGTCTATAGAAATTGAAGAGCAACCTTTCTGTACAAAACATCCACGGGCAAACTTCCCCCTGAAACTATAAACTATTTGCCGTTCTCTGTATCCACGTCAATGACTGGCTCCGACGGGACCTCGAACATGGCCTTTTTCCGCACGCCCTGTGATGAGGTCAGGTGTGCCGGCAGTGACGATGGCACCTTCTCTTGATCAGCCGGCGCTGGTTTCAAAGGAGATGCTGCGACCTGGTTTGACGATGACGATGATGATGCCGGAGCCTGCATGTGACCGGCAGCGGTGGTGCCATTGTTCGTTTCGTCCATTGCGTCCGAGTTGCGGTGCGGAAGGGATGGTCGACCGCTGCCAGCGTCGTTGACTTTTTCGCGCACCTTCTCGAGCGCTGCTTCGTTAGCTTCGTATGGACGAGCTTCGTTGCCTTCTCCCGGGCCACCACCCCCGGTGCTTGTAGGAGGAGGAGGCATGTTGCCGGTCGATTCTGGAGACTTCTCCTTCTCCTCGTTCCTCTCTTCGTCGGGTTTCTGCGCAGCAGCAGCACGCTTGCTCCTCGCCGCCGCGATGAGGCTGTCGAAATGCCCTTTGTTGCTCTTTGCCCATCCGTCGCCATCAAAGTCCTTCTTCATGACTTGTACGCCGCTCGCGCCGCCGATGATGCCGCCGCCGCTCTCAAGCGATTGGCTTCGTTCCCATTTGTCCAGTTCCGACAGCAGCTGGCCCTTCGTCCGCTGTCGCAGCGAGTCGACGTTGGCGTTCCAAAGATTGGCCCACTCAGTGTGTCTTCTGATTAGCTGGGCGCGGGTGCCAGAATTTGGTATGCCGAGTTCTGATAGCTTCTTGCGAAGAGCAGTGTCTTTGAGGAGAGAGTAGTTGAGCTGCGAGAGGCGTTGTAAGGGCTCTGGATCTCTCGAGGCGAGACTGCTACGGGTGCGCTGTTGAAGAGGATGAGGCGAGGCGGATGTCTTGCTTTGTCTTTAAGTCAACGTTAGCGAGTGGGATATTCTCAACCAAGAGAATGTAAATATGATGTACCGTGTCCGGGTTGATCGCGAAGAAGCGTCATCCTTGTCCGGGCCCTCGCAGCGATCGAGATGTGTGAAGACGGCCTCTTCTTTCATGCGCTTGTTGCACATGGGACATGCGACCAGGCCGTCGTTTGGTTGAGATTCCTCCTCGGCTTCTTCTGCCACAAAGTCCCCGTCGCCGTCATCTTCCAAGTCAATGACCTCGGGTGTCTGAGAGCTCCTGGCAGACCTCCGAGGCTGCGTTCTTGTCTTGCGCGCCGGCCTGCGTGTAGCTTCCTCTCCACCCTCAGTCTCTTCGTCCTCCGAATCCTGTATCTCGTCTACCTTCCTCTTCTTATTGCTCCCCCGCCCCCGGGTCCTTTTCCCTTCTCCATCAACCTTCGAGTCGGTCTCTGCCACACCCCTTCTCGCCAGTTCCAGCGCGCTGGGCCTGGCCTTCTGAAAGGTGTCGACGAGCTCCTGGGCGGTCCAATTGCGACGGAGCTTTGAATCCTGGTCCGAAGCGCGGCAGGTGGGACAGCGACCGTCGGCAGTGAAGCAGCGGCGAATGCATAACGAGCAGAAGGTATGTGAGCACGACGTCATCATCGGCGTGTCGAAGAAGTCCTTGCACACCTGACACCGCAGCGCCGATTCCAAAGCTGCAAAATCTCCGAGGGCAGTGCCAAGCCAGTCGGTCGAGTCGGCTATGGTGAACGCGTTGGGTTCCATGGTGGGCTGAGGGAAGCTGGAGGGCACCACGGTGCGACGTCGGGAATGCGAGCGGTGGCGCAGGAAAGGACGCGCAGTGGAGAGTGACTGGAGGAACTTAGGCGTAGAATGTGAGACAAAGGATACCGCAGCTTGGCTCTAGCGGAGAGCGCGGAGAAGCATGTGCAGGGTATCAAGTGACGGCCGGATGAAGGTGGTAGACATCAGCGAAGCGGGACGTGACTGCGCGAGTTCGCGCGTCGCGCTACGCGTCTGCGAAAAACGGGCCAGCTGCCGCTCCCGAACAGTCATCTACCCCGCCCCTCAAATCAGCATTATGCATCTCACGCCAAGATGCAGTAGGAACTCTGAAATGGTTGCCTTTTTCAGGCAGCAATTGATCATCCTAATGAGGGTAGTTTGATCTAGTATATCCAGGGTGAAACGAGTAACAACTACCACGGGCATACCAGGCCAGTTGTATCAGATAGCCCTGCTTTCATTCTTGGAGCTGGTCTAGAATGGGCGGCGCCATGGTTTGGCGCAACCCATGTGCTCAAATGAGCTTGATGTGACCGCTCCGTGGCGAAACCAACCCGCCATGACGTTCCAATGTTGACGAATGACGGGGGCTTATCGCCGCACCTCGGTTCCTAAAGAGAGCGCCGGCTCCGTCTAACATGAAGACGGTAGCGGGGTGCTGGGTGTTTTGTAAGAAAAGATGCGGCGGAAGAAATGCTGTAACGGAAAAGGACGAGGCGGAGGTTTTGTACGTCGTCTGCAGCCTGCGGCGTAATCCCGGGCCAACGCCTGAAAGGGCAATTGCCCCCTTCCACTTGCGCCATACGGATACCTAACTAAACAGATGCTTTGCGCGGGAATTCTAAACAATGTAGCTCAAGCCTCTACCTGTCCTGCAGCTCCAACCCCTGATCCTCTCTATCTTCTTGCCCCGCTCTCTCGCGCTCTGAGTGGTCCTGCGTGATTCTGGGGCTGAGTCCTGCAGCTCCCATTGTGTGATTTTCACTCAATCTGACCTTCCCCTTGCCCAATCCTATCTTCACGCCAATGAACTCGGCAGCTCCCCTGATCACCGTCCAGAGCCTCTCGCCCCGCTCCTCTATCGCGCTCTCATCGCGGGGGTTCTCCTGGGCCTCGACCTTGAATTGGTACTTCAGACAATCCTTGACTGTAATGAGTCCAGTAAGACGACCACGGTACTCCACGAGAATGACTCGAGGGCCCATCTTCTTGAAAAGCTCCATGACAGTCTCCAGCGGCAGTCTGGGATGCACGGCGAGCGGGGTGGGGTCGACAAAACGGCTCATGTCAATCGTCATCTGAGCCGACGTTGCTACCATTGTGTCAAAGGAAATCGCCGGCGCAAGACTGCTTGGTGTTTGAACCGCCAGTGACCCTGGTGTAAAGAAGCATTTTGCCGTTGGTGGCAATGACTGCAGCCGTCGAGCTCGGTCAATTGCATAGCGAAGCTCAATGCGACCAATATATCCGAGCAGCGTTTTGGACGTCCTGTCCTCGACAATTGGATATCCAGAAAAATCGTTGTTTGCGAGGATCTTTTCGACCTCGCGCAACTGCAATCCCGATGCTGGAAGGGTGATGGGATTGCTCGTCATGACCTGGGACACCGGCACTCCGAATGTATGTTCTTCTTTGTTGTCAAGGAATGGGAACCCGTTAGCCCAAATGGCGCGATCGGCAATACCTCCCTTGCCAAAACGTTCACTGACTGCTTTCGTGACGCCCACGACAATCTACAGGGAGAATCAGCACACACGGTAGCATCGAGAGGAACTCGGCGCTTACCATTGTCGGAAGGATGTAAGTCAGAGCTCCGGTAAGCTCGAACATGATGACAACAACCGAGACGGTGATGTGCATGATGCCACTAAGCGCAGCTGCCGCTCCCAGAAAAGCATATGTACCGGGCGTGATACAAGGCCCGTCTGGATCGCATGCGGAGAAAAAGCCTGCGTCGGGGAACGCGTCGTACAAGGCTTGCACAAGAACCCCGACCATCCTGCCAAATGAGGCACCAATTGCCATAGATGGGACAAAAATACCCGCGGGAACTTTGCAACCGTACGAGATGATCACCAGAAGCGTCCGAATGACCGTCGCGGCACCCAGCGTGAAGACGAGATGCCATCGATGTTTGCGTCTATATTCGTTAGTATGTCTGGCATTTTTGGGGATCGATTGACTTACTCGCAGATCTCGTCATAGTCGTGCGCTCCCTCGCACTCTCGGAAAAGGATCTCCATGCTCTCGGTCATATCTATCCGCAGAAACATATTCGGGTAGCAAATGATGGCTGTGACTAAAGCTAGTGTCGTAGCCTCCAAGATTGGATACTGCGCGAGATACTTCTTGCGGAAAGCCTGAACCCGCAAGTTCCACTTGATGACAAAAGCACCGTAGAGACCGCCAAATACACCGAGAATGATGTAAAATATGACCTCAAAAAAATGCCAGTCGCGGTCGTACTTGACCTGGAACATGACTAGCTGGCCAGTTCTGAAAGGATTCATGGCCTAGTCCCGTCAGCATAGAAAGCAGCACGCCAAAGATCAGAGACATACAGCCAGCACCGCGGTTGCAACTAGGGCACAGAAATAACTTCTCCACATTGTTTTCAGAGGGAAATGGTTCGCGATTTCCTGGTTTTACAGTCAGCCAGGATCGACCATGGAGGGAGGACTAGGCAGCGCACCTCGAGAGAAAACAGCACGCCGCCAATCGGACTACCAAACGCAACGCCAACACCTGCGGCGGCACTGGCCGTTAGGATCTCCCGAGTTTTCGAGGCATTGCGCTTGTATTTGTTGAACATTCGCGAAACAACATTGCCTGTGCACACGGCATAGTGAACACTGGGACCCTCCTTTCCCACGGAGAGGCCAGAGGCAATTGCAAGAGGGAGGGTGATGGACTTGATCGCCAGCGTCTTGAATCCCAGGAACCCTTTCATGACAAACCCGGCCACTATACACTTGATCTCTGAGATTCCGGAGCCAGCAGCATATGGGGCGAACGACTTGACGAGTCTGCCGGCGATAAAGGCGAAGGCGGTGGAAAAGACAATGTACTGGAGGTAATTGACGGGCCAGAAGGTGCTCCAACGGCGCCATTCCTTGCAGCCTGCCAGAAATTAGCGTGGTTTCCAAGCAAACCTCTCTTCACAATGCCATACCGTTCTCAGCACCCCAGCAGCAGAATTGCTCGTTCAGGTAGAAGGCGGTGGTGCAGTAGCCCAGCTTGATGTCGGACAGCCACTCGGTAATGATGTTCAGGAAAGCTGCGTTCAAGCCAATGGCAATGCCGACCAAGCTGACGACAATCCAGGCCTGCCCGGCATCGTAGGCGTCGTACAGCTTACGGCGCCAGGTAGGACCGCGGCCGCGCTCAAAGAAGCCCTGCTTTTCCTGCCGGCGAGCCTTGCGGCGCAGCTGTTCGCGCGCAGCATCCTGCACCCAGTCGATGGTAGTGAAGTCCTCATAGCGTTTGATCTCAGCGATCTCCTCGTGGATGGCGTGGTCGGCAGTGGTTCTCTCGTGGTCGACACCCTCCTCGGCGTTGGAGAGGGCGGACACGCGGCGCGTCAGCGTGCCTCCGCGCGGCTGGGAAGAGGCGCGCAGGCCAGAAGCGGAGCTCGAGCGGCTAGTCATCGCATCGTGTGGCTCTCCGGGGGGCAGCGGGGCAGTTCGTCATGGGTCGCGCCGGGGGGGAGGTCGAACGCGCGGTGGTGTCGGCTGGCTACGTAGGGCAGGCACCGGGGTACCTTGCATGCATTCGGCCATCATATATCACGCCGATCCCTTCCAATCTGGGCTTATCCGTCGCGACTCTCCACCGCGCTCCGCGCACGCGTTCTCTCCGAACACTGTCCGCCCGCTTGCGATCCGCTCTCCTCTCACGTCGCCAGTTCCGCTCTGCCACCCGACCTCGCGCAGCTCCAGAAGCGCCGCTCGAGCTTCAACACCACCTGCCGCCGATTTTGTAGCCTGCCGCTCCGCGCCTGCGAAGCGAACCGCCGTCATGCCGTACAACAACAACCCCATCCCGCGCCCAGCGACCATCACCGGCTCAGTGTCCCTTCCTCGTGAGTTGAACCGCAAGCTCTAGCCATCCAAAAGTACATTTCAATTAATTCTGTCTAGTTGCACGCGTCAAGAAGATCATCCAGGCTGATGAAGACATCAATGCCTGCTCCGCTAACGCCGCGTTCGCCATTGCCGTCGCAACCGAGGAGTTCGTCTACTACCTGACCGAACAGGCCCACAAGATGGCCAAGGCGGAGAAGAAGCCCAAGCGCTCTCTGGCCTACACCCACGTTCGTACGTCCACACTCAGCAGGGCTCGTTAGGGCTCTTTCTGGAGCTCCAAAAAAAAAAAATTAGGTTACGAGTTGCTGACACAGAAACCCCAGAACAAGCCGTTGCCCGCCTCGACAACCTTGAATTCCTGACCGACGTCGTTCCCAAGACTCAAAGCTACAAGGACGCCAAGGCCGAGCGCGAGAAGAAGAAGGCCGCCCAGGCCGCTGCTCAAGAAGCCGCCCAAGCCAACATTATCGCTGCGAATGGCCAGGCCACCCTCAACGCAGCCACTGCAGCCACCGCGACGAACGGCCAATCGCTCAATGGCCAGACCACGACTGGCGCTGAGAAGACCGCCGAGCCCGAGCCTGAGCCCGACAACGATGGAGGGGACGCCATGGATGTGGATGAGAAGCCGATGCCTGCGTGAGCTGTTGGTCGGAAATCGAAGGAGCGAAGCCAAAACCTGCACCAAACTGGAGTCGGCGTTATATTGGGGCTTCTTGCAGAAGACGGGAGTTACGGTCGAATTGCATTGGAGGGCGTTTGCGTGGGGCTGGGCGGCTTTGAAAAGATACCAAAATTACCTTGGGCTGATGATGGGGTTCAAAATGAGACTGTCGATGGAATGTCAAACTGGCCTCCTTTTCCTAGTCGTCCAACATATGAGAAGCAAAAATGATACGTATTTTATTTCTTTGGGGCCTTGTCCTTCGCAAAGGGGGCCACGATGGGTTGAAGACACTGCCATTGTTAAGGATACTTTGCAGAAGCTATAGCATCCTATTCGATGGTGGCCGAGGCCTGTGTTGGATTGCTTTAGTACAATTCTGGATGCTGTATCTACATCCAAAGATCCGCTTCAATCATCCGCAGGGACGTATCTCCTTGGTTCTAGATACTTGCTTCAAAATGTACAATATGTTCATGTTCCCGGGTCTCAAGTGTTACAAAAACAATCCACCCTTTCCCGTGGCAATTAGTAAGAAGAGATGTTGCATACTTTGTACTCTGACAGTTGAAGTAAACAGCTGGAAGGATGTATGAATTGTTTAGACGTGATTTCGATCATACACATAAAGTTGGGCGTGATCTTTTGTCCACACTGTACCGTATTTAGTAGTCTGCTAGGCGGCCCCAATCTTGGTGGAGGGGGCCAGTCGCTATGCCTGCCGACTTCTCCTTGCCCTTTTCCTCATTCTCATCAGCTGCTCAACTAGATCAATGGACGAGGTCAGCCCAGATCAGCAAGTAAAGCCCCGGCTCTTCCGTTGTCGAGTCCAGCGCATGCACCGTCGCCACTTGACGAGTTCGGCACTCTTTGTACCGACAATGGGTACCGCAAGCACGTCGAAGCTGGTGTCTCTGGATCCATACTTGCTCAAAGCGTCGAAGCAGAAGATGCTGAACAGAACGACGTGCGGGTAAAAATGTCTTGATGTAGCAAATCGCAGCCGTCTCGGTTACGTAGACTTTGGACGATCAAAGCCCACTTCTGATGCGATGGTTTGCGTTCGTGTTTAGTTGTTCAGCAACGTTCGAACACACGGTAAAGTCCTTTGAGGTTGGCAACCTCAACTACACCTCTGAGCAAACCTTTCGTGGCGACGAGACGGCTCCTAAACGCGGGGAACAGGACATGCTCAATGGCACGCTCAACATGTTTGCGTCTGGACTCTATTTCCGGGTCCACGTGAGTCGACTCTTCTGTCTGCTCGCCTTCGGGAGTCTGTGGCGGCACCGGCAAAGCCTCAGGGACGTAAAAAGATGCTAGTTCCCTGAGAAATGTGCGGAAACAACCCTTTTCCTCGAGCCAATTGACATGTGGTCCCAAACGAAGGAGAAACTGCGGCAGTTTCGCCAAACTCGGTGTGTAACCTTTGATGAGCAACGGTATGGATACGAGATCACCGTCCTCGGAGATCTCGAGCGAAAAGTATTCTGAGAGCATGTCTTTGCGGTTGAGCAATTGCTCCTCGACGGCTGAAATTGCATCCTCCCAGTCAAAGTCTTCTTCAACCTCAGCGATACTCTTTTCATGCGTCGCGGCAACTGTTAAAAGCTCGTGCAAGCTGAGAGCCGGGTCAAATCGGATGGTACCAAAGTTGCCGAAATCTGTGAGGCCAACCTGATAGAAATACTCGTTGCAGATCATGCCGTAGTCGATTAGAAATAGCTTGACCCCGCCTTGAATGGCTGCAATGCGTCTCCGCTCATCGACCACACCAACAAAAGTATGGGTTGCAAACACGTCAGTGAGCTCGTTGTGCATGTTCTCCCGCACCTCAGCTCGAAGCTCCTTAACGGTTGTCAGACGGCAGATTGTTGGCTCTTTATCCGAGATCTCATATTCCGTTTCTTCCCGACCGCTCTTCTCAGAGGCCTTGGCTGATGCAGCGGGCAATGGCCCGGGTAGGAACATGGTGGTGATCTTCTGTACACGAGAGTCTGTGCGGACCAGACTGTTCTCATACGGCTTCTGGGTAGCTCCTTTTTGCTGAGGAGTTCGTCGTGAGGATGTCGGTTCCTCTGAACGGCTTCCTGAAGAGGCTGTGGCAGAGGATCGCGATGGAGTGGCATTGGTTTGAATGGTTGGAACATTTGCGCCAGGCAGTAGGCTCTGCGTCATGAACGTGCGACTGGTATCCACATTGCCGAGGCTCGAACGAATCTCGTCGCAAATGATCTCGACGATCTCGTCCTCGTTGAGGAAATTGACCTCACGCTTTGTCGGATGCACGTTGACATCGACGCGCTGAGGGTCAATCTCAAGACTGAGGTAAACAAAAGGATGGCCGCCTTTGGGAAGGAAAGTGCTGTAAGTCTGTTCGACTGCTTTTTTGATTGCCGAGGATTCCACTGATCTGTGGTTGATGAAGAGGAACAAGGTAGTCCTCTTCACGCTGTAGTTTGCATTGCTCACCCACGCATCAGCTTTAAATCCCCAACGGTCATTACTGGCATGAAGCTCGATCAGCTCGTTGGCCACAGCGTTTCCCTGGACCTGGCGTATCCGATCGACAATGGTTGCATTCGCTGGGACGGAGATACCCATGGACGAGTCTCCGTGCTTCTTGCAAGAGAAGGAGACACCGACACAATGCACGGCGTAGCGGCCGACAACGTCTAGGATTTTGGCATATTCTTCGCTTGCAGACCGAAATGCACGTCTGCGTGTGGGAATATTGTAGAACAGATCTTCTACCTTGAAGTCGTTAGCTACGAGGGAGTAGCACCGGCAAAAGGCATACCGTGATCTGGGTGCCCTGACGACCGGCGCATGGCTTTGGGTCGGGGCCCTGGTTTGGTTTGGGAGGAACCAGCTTTCCGTCGGCATAATGTGCTTTCCACGCACAGCTGGATTCCTTGACGCGAGTGGTGACGCTCAAATGCGCTATGTGGCTGATACTTGCCAGAGCTTCTCCGCGGAAGCCGTAGGTGCCGATGGAGGTCAGGTCTTCGAAGGCCTTGAGCTTCGAGGTTGTGAACCGCTCGCAGAGGATCGGCAGATCATCACGCTGTCGGGTCAGTCAGAATTTGAGGAGTTCTTGGACTTCAAGCTCACATCAATACCGTGGCCGTTGTCGGTGATCTGAAGAAGCTTGAGACCGCCATCCTTGACGAGAATCTCCAAAGCGGTGGAGCCGGCATCGACGGCGTTCTCAATGAGCTCTTTCAGCGCATGGACTGGGGCGACTATGATTTCTCCGGCGGCAATTTTATTGACAACATCTTGCGATAGGGCCTGAATGCGGCGAGGCGTGGCAGGCTTAGTGGCCGAGGGAGGCGTGGCGTCGACCTCCATTTCGTCCGCCATGGTGAAGCGCTCTGAGCACGTCGGGCAGACTTCTTCTGACTCTTGTCTGGAACGCTTGGCGGAGGGCTCCGGATGGGTACTGGTGCGGTGCGATAAGGAGTGGCTTGGGCAGGGCGCGACGCGTCGGGTGTGAGACGCGTCTGCTTCACGCGTTGCGTCATCGAGGCACGTGTTCAACCGGCATCTAATTCTTTTTCATCCATTCTTCCGCTATCACTCAGACTAATGTCTAGACCGCCTCCTCTTCACAGACCGCCATCTTCCTTGATCAGATCGCTCGCTCGCTCAGCAACCGCATAAAGCGTGCTCATCAAATGGCCACATACTTGAAAGGGAAGGACGCTGGCATCCACAACCCTCACGTTCGCCGTCCCATACACTTTCAGCCTCTCATCCACAACGCCGCCCTTCTCCCGGGGCATCATAGCCGCCGTGCTCAGGACGTGGTAGTTGCCACGGTAATTCCGCTTCAGCCACTTCGACCACGCTGCGTTGCTGGCGTTCGACGCCACTGCCTTGGTACCCGGCCACGTTTCTGCGCCTACCACGTCCGCAAGCGGTGCCGTGGCGAAGAGCTTCCGCACCCACCGCGCAATCTCGACCTGTGAATCGACGTCGTATCCCAGCATGAAGTAGTTTGGGTTGATCTTGGCCGCCGCGCTGGGATCCGAAGACGTGACATGAATGTTGCCTCTTGTAAATGGCAAAGTACTCCAGTACTGCGATCCGAACGAGTCTTCGGCTGGCCAACTGATGATCTCTGCAACGGGCACTTGAGCCTCGAATATCAGCGAATGTTGCAGCTTGAGCAGAGAAAGCATGTCTTCAGCGGTCGTGCAGTTGTTGTTCTGTGCTGAAATCGCTGACGCATAGGCCGGCAAAGCTGCAAGCACCGCCAAAGCAAACGCGCTGGTAGAGTTCCCGAAAATGTCCGTGACATTCGGATACGATGCAGACGCGGACGCCCCGGTATACACCTGACTCGTGGCTTTCGAGAACGACATGCCGCTGTTTATCTGGTCGATCAGGTGCTCTCCGACTCCAGGAAGCGATATCTTGGTCGTGATGCTGGCCTTGGAGAGGATTCTGTTTCAAGGTAAGCTACTGCAGACTTCTGCATCATTTGACCACTCACTGCGTGTTTCCGATTCCAGATAACTCCAATATGGAAGGGGTGCGGAGAGCTCCCGCGGAAAGGATGATCTCGCGAGAAGCATTGATGATGATTTTGGTACCGTTCGCTGCGATTATCTCGACAGCCGATGCCACCGCGTCCCCATCGGGATGAGTGGACGAGTCCAAGAGGACTCTTGTTACGGTAGAGTTCAGACTGAGGTGAAGGTTCTGCCGAGAAGTAGAAAATGGCCAGTAATACGCCCGTGCCGCATCACTGCGTACGTTGGCGTCCGTATCGAGTGTTTTCGGGTAGATGGTAAAGCCGCGCATGGAGCCTCCGTTGACGTCTTGCGGAAATGGGATCCCGATGGCTTGGTAAGATTCGTTCAGTAAGGATGGGAAGTCATGGGCGGTTTCGTCCTTGGCATAACCAACGCCCAACGGTCCTTCGAATCCGTGATACTCTGTGTTAAAAGTGGCGCCGCCTGCAACTTGCTCTGCAGTAGGAGGCTGGTATCTCTCGGACTTGAGATAGTACGGGTATAGTGCTTCCCAGTTCCATCCCGTATTACCTATCTTCTCCCACGCATCAATCTGCACAGCCTCAGCTCGGGTGTAGGACATGCCTGGCATAGTCAGCGCCTTCCGTCAAATTCATTGGCCAGGTAATTCACCATTAATAGTACTGGTTCCGCCGAGTGCCTTTGCTGCATGGATCGTCTGGACGTCGCTATTCCCAAAGGTTTGCGGCACCGTCTTGTACTGTCTGTCAATGGCTGTGCCGAGTGCTCGTCCGTATCCATGGATGTCGGTGACATTCGGGTTAGCGTAGACAGAGTCGCCGGCTTCGATGATGAGCACCGAGACGTTCGCATTCTCCGACAGACGATTGGCGACGACCAGCCCACAGGTACCTCCACCGACGACGATGTAGTCGTAGGCGGAAGAAGAGACTTCAACGGCCAGAGCGCCCACGGAGAGGCTGCAGAAGGTAAAGGCGACGAGAAGGGCGGCCAGCATTTTTGCGGTGAGACCTTTGTGGCCGAATGTAAGCGCAACAGTGCACAGACCGGGAAGTGTTGCAAATTTGTAGAGATGTCTGTATGAGGTAATCTAATCAATACGAGGAGGCTAGCTGTGTTGAGCCAATGGGGACCGACCTAGTGTGCGGAATTGAACGGTCGTTGTGTAACAGCGGGATGTTGGGCGCTTCGAGTGAAGGCGCCATGGTTATGGGCGGCAGGGTAGTCGCGACCGATGTGCAGAGTGTTTGGTAGTGGCGTCGGGTTGCCGGCATGCGCGCCGCCGGCGAGATGCAAAATTAAGCCCACCTACCCCATACTTTCGTGGGTAGTTGAATCCATAGTCCGGACCTGTTTGCACAAATTTCAATCTTACACCTACGTCCAGATATCTACCTGATCGCCTATTCAGGAGGACTTTCAAATACATATCCGCTTCCACTTCCTATGTAGGAAAACCATTTCAGACTCGCGGCTGCATCCTAATGTTTGCTCCAACTACCAACGTCCTAAGAACCGTCTACGAAGCGTATACGAAGCAACCTTTTTCCTTATCCACTCCTGTATTTTCCGTTCGTGCAAACTGCCTTGCTCCAACTTAGGGTCTTTGCCAGGATCCAAAAAAAAAAAAGGAACATTCCCATGGAGATGATTTGGTGTTTGTTTTTTGTTTGAGGTCCGCTCTGGTTCTAACGAGGCAGACTTTGCAGCCGGAGCTAGTAACCAAGCAATCACTTGAGTAGGCACGGTCGTCAAGAGCTTGGTAGAACGTACTTTAGAAGAAACCATGTTCCCTGTTTATCTTTTTAATTCTGCAAATGAATACGTCAAAGCCACGACGCTACAAAGTCGAAGGGACAGCCTGTCCATACCAATTTCCCATCCTTTCCTGCCAGCGCAGCTGCCCTATCTGTCCCACCTAAGAGAATACTAATACAAACGCCGTATGCAATCTTAGCCAATGGTGTAACATACCCCATCATGAACTCATAAAGGCACTCATTGTTCCCTGGAGGGAAGCTTATGCAGCGCGCCGTCCGTGTTCTGCTCCTTGTCCAGCTTCGGTACTTTCCTGCTCAGTAGTTCTCTCAACTCTTCCGTAATCACCTTTGGCCTCTCGTCCTCCTCCTCGGTACTCGTCGACTGGCTCTTCCCATTCTGGGATTGGTTCTGGCTCGCAGAGCTGCCTGATGCGGTAGCAGAACCGTTCGCAGCACCGCCATTTCGCTGTGCGTTCAGGGCGGCAATACGACCGATTGGGTTAAAGTTGAATGTCGGAGGCTGAGGAGCTGCGGGGGTACGGCGGCGAACGTTCGATGGCACAGGCAAGCTGCTGTCTTTGTTTTTGCGGTCGACAGCTTCAATAGTGCGTTGGTAGCGGCGGAACAGTGCCTCAGCACGGATCAAGGTCGACTGAAGGTCGATTGTACCCGAAAGCTCATTGACTGTAAAGTGTCAGTTGTACTCTGTAAACCTCGAAACGAACCAGATATCACGTACCATATTTCAGCACCTCATCGAAAGCCTTCAAGTGTTCCATGATGACGTCGCGATGCTTTTCCAGGATGGCGAGAGCGATGAATAAGTGGAAGTTACCCGAAAGATAGTCCGTCCACAAACCCTCCCATAGCCGCAAGGTGTCTTGCCACTCAAACTCACGCTTGTACCAAACGAGCAACATGCGGAAGAAAAAGAAGAAGTTGGTGCTGTCCGCCGACTGCAGATGCAGGTACAGCTTGGGATCTACGAGCTGCACGAGCTGGTCCAGCGTGAGAAGCTGTTTCCTCATACCAGATTGGTCTCTGAGGAAGTTCCGCTCCTGTTCAATGTCAGCCACGGTTTCAGCATGAGATGCCAAGTAAACTTACCATCCGCTCCATAAACCCAACGAATCCCCAGAAAGCGACTGCATCATCTTGCATGACAGCATATATCGGAGCGAGAAGGTCGCTCATTCCCTGAACGTACCCAAGATCTTTGTTGTATTCGTTGTAGGTAAGAAGCATGTCTTTCATCTGCTCGAGATGAACGTTGGTTCCAACGTCCGCGAAAGGAGAGTCTGGATCAGGGTGGGGAATGTCCTCGCCTGCGAAGACGTCGATGTTGCGATCTGTCCTGTGAACATCTTTCTCTACCGCGCGAGTGCCCAAGAATGGGCAAAAGTTAGCCTGACGAACGAAACATGATTTGATCTGGCATGCATACCTATCCGGATCTTCTGTTCTCGGAACCATTCGGATTCCTCCTGAGTGTTCTGTCCTTCGACCATACGCTCCCACCACGCCCCCTTGAGGCGAATGTATTCGTCGCGCAGGCTGTTCAGTTTGGCTTGCCGTTCCTCGGAGGAGCTATCCCACTCGTGAACCTCCAGCAGGAAGAGCCAAGCTTCCTTCCTAACACCATCGTCGGGATCGAGACCACCATGGAAGATCCGCTCCTTGACCTCGTCCGGAGTGACCAGTAGAATCCCGCTGTGCGGATCGAAAAAGCCCTTCCACTCTTCCATAGTGACGGGCTTCCTCCGATCGCTGAGCGACATGTTGCCTGCTTCCATTTCCAAGATCTCAAACTCTCCAACTGCGCTGTCTTCCATCTCCAAAACATCCTGAGCAGTCCAGATCCGTTGTTTCCGCTCTTTCTCACTCTGTTCCGCAATGCTCATTGCCCACCGAGCGAGGTAAATCCTGGCGCTGTCGAACTCCTCCTGCAGCCTTTCAACCTCAGGACTCTTCAACAGCTGTTTTATTTGGGGAGGGAGCTTCGGGTTCTCGGCCACGGCATGCGCTGTTCGACGGGTGAATGTGGTGACCGCGCTCATCTTTTCCAGGAAAGTCCACTTTGCCTGGTTGACCGCTGACATGAATGGATCCATGCCACCGTCTCGCTTCTTGCCAGCCTGCGAGGATGACCCTTCACCCGAAGAGCCTGGGGGAGTTTTCGTCTTTACAGTCGTCGGTTTTTGACCGAACGATAGCAGATCCTCCTCGCTAGGCTCAATGAGATAGACGCTGGGCTCTGCAGCAGAACGGACGACCTTCACATAGCGCTTCAACCACCTCAGGGCTTCGTCGCCTCCCCAGAACATTCCTCCACCGTCTCCGAAGGGATCGAAGCTCTCCCGAGCCAGCTTCTTGCGTTGCATGATTGTGGACTGGCACTCGCTGTCGTGGAAGAACAGGGCAGGGAAGCTGTCGCCTGCGCGGGTGTTGATAACCACACTGCCGAACCACCATCCTATACTTGGTGGCCGCACAAGCAACGAGAATATTTCACTGACTGGTACGGCGAAAGCATACGTTCCAATAGCACTGCTGTGGGTCGTTGTGGTCGGTGGCGGAGGGACGAGGTATGACTGTTTCGGCGGGGATGAGGAGTCGGACAAATCGACCTTTACGTATGTATCATATGCATCACCAAGCGCGGATTCGGGAACCCAGGAGAGAAGGAGAGAGGAAGCGGCAACGGATGTGGAGGAGGATGATGACGTAGGGCGAGCATCGTTGGTGATAGGCGACCTTTGTTGAACAAGAGCGATAAAACCGGGGATGTTATCTTTCGCGGACGGCGTAGGGTGCACGTAAACCTATCAGATGAGGGGTCAGAGCTGGACAAGGAATGCGTAGAAGTGTTGCCTGGAGCGAGCCGTTCTTTGACGGCAGGCTCCAAGTCAAGCTCACCTTGCTTTTCGAGTACAACAGCTTCACGCCACTCCCACTGCTGATGTGGCGGATGGTGTTGTACTCTCCCTCCTCGTCGTCACTCATGTCGTAGAAGGAAGCTGTTGGAGAGGGCGGGCTTGCGTGAGGGTTACCGGGCGGCGGCGGCGGAGAGGCGGGCATGGCGCGGTATTAGTTAGTTTTCTCACGAACAACGAGTGATGCCTAATTTTTAACGCGTCACAGGGCGCGGCGCGTGGTCGTGGCAGAAACAGGCGCAGGCGGGCGGCAACCGAGGGTCATATGGCCGTGGGTGGCTTCACGGGTGGAGAGGGCCAGGGTAGATGGAGCCAGAGCTTCCGGGACCAGGGCTGCTTGGGAGGATGACGCAGATCGCGGGGGAGAGTGTGGCGGTGCGCACGCCACTCCGGCCGCAGCTGCAGTAGTGGTGAGGGCTCGCCAACGCCAGCGCCTCGCGCCCGCTCTTGTCGCCCCCGCCATGCCAGATGCGCACTGGACGTAGAAGTTGGGAGCAGTCGCTAGAAATTCGAAATGGTCTCTCGATTTGGAGGCGCGTCGCCTCCGAGTCAACGCTTTCTCCTGAGTGCATACAGTCCATAATTATGCATTGGGTCGTCCACCCATGCGAGACGGCCGGCGCAAGCTCAGCCATTAACCAGAAATCGCAGTCCCAGAAAACATGAAAAGATGTCCCAACGCAACCCTGACCGGAGCTCCCTTTTGACGCCACCAATGAGCCGCCCGCTGAACGCTGCACAACCGCTGTCAATGCCCCATCACCCACCGCTGTCTTCGCTCGAGTTCGCAAAGGTATCGCCGCCCGCTCATTTGTACGCTCTAGGCCCGCTAGGCAGTCCGACTCGACCTTGGTGGCCGCCGCTTCCTTCGTCACGACTACCGGCGCCCCATCTACCGCTAGGGTTAGCACTGTGTGATCTCTCAAACGGGTTTCTGGCTCCTGTCGTGGGAACTCCTGGTGAACCTGCCGGACTGCTGCTCTGTGATCCCGTCGGGCTTCCTGACCTGCCCGAGCCCCAAAGGCGTGCCTTCAACCTGTCCTGCGCCGAGCCACTGCCCGCGCTGCCTGGTGGCTGCGAGTCGAACGAGGGGCGCGAGCCCTGCGAGAATGAGCTCTGGTAGCTGCCAGCGCGCTGGCTGGGCAGCGGCCGTCCGCCTCCCTGGATGGGTTCGGGCTGCAACAAGCCGCCCCTCCCGGCGCCGGGCCCTGCTCTTGGCGGCGCTCTGCTTCTCAGAGAGTTTGGCTGTGGCGGCGGCGTCTGGGACGAGGGAGTATCCCAGAGGTCGCTGAGGCCGCCTCTGCTGGCCGGGGGAGCGCCGGCAGCGGGACCGGTAGAGCGGACGAATTGCTGGGTAGGAGCAGGCGAAGGCGCGCGTGGGTCGGGAGGCAGCCACGGTGGGAAGGGGCGGCCCTTCTCCTGGTAGTATGCGCGCAGCACACGGGCAATGTGCGAGTCGTCTTCGGTGTCGCCGTCGGCTTCGCTGTCGAGGAGGTTGCGGCGCAACGAGTTGTAGCGCGAGGTGGTGTTCGTAAGTAGGTTCGAGAGGTAGGACGACATGGCGGAAGCGGGTGCGACGCTGGGCCGCTCGGGGGTTCTGGGTATCGGCGTGGGCGAAGCGGTGAAGTCGAGGTGGGAGTTGCGGAGGGCGTTGCGGCTGGCGGAGGGGCCGGCCAAGACAGCGGGCGCGGATGCGCTCAATGCGCGGCTCGAGTCGTTTCAAAGCCGGGCGAGCAATTTGAATTTTGCGCGTCGGATGGCGGCACAACCTGAACCTTCTTGGGAACCTGAGCAGTAGTCTGGCAGTCTGCGCAAGAGGAGGCGAAAGCTCACCGGCCAGCTTTCTTTAATGTTCACCCTGTCGCTGCCCGATCCCAGCCTCACCCATCACGTGTTTCCACCTACCTCAAACACAGGTGATACGCATAGGTAGTTTCGCAAGCTTCTTGTTCTTTCGCTGATCTCTCACTACTGAGAATCGTTTGCGGCGCTTGTTCCACTACAGAAAGCTGCCAGCTCCGTTTACAGTTGCAGCTGTTTCACCCAACCGACGGAAACGGCAAGGGATGACGTTCAAACTACCGCTCGTCTCACGCAGAACAACGGCCTGCAACCTTATGTCTCAATATCAATGAATAGAAGCTGCCAGCTGTCGAATCGTTTCGGGACCAGGAAAGGGCAAGAAAGGCCGCCCCAAGAACAAGTAGCCCTTTCGACTGATCGAACAACGGAACTCAAGCCAGTGGATAATAAAAGCGAGGCGGGAAAAGAAATCGGAACAATTAATAGAAGGGCCCCGAATCTTAGACCAGGCCTTGCAAAAGGAACTCTTAGAGGCACGAGATACTTGGGGGTAGTTGAATTCATATCCAGATGCATTTGTGCGTATTCAAGATTCACATCGACGTCAGGATTTGAGATTCAACTGCCTATGTAGCGTCGTCGATGGATTTCAGAAGGCGTCCCACGCTACTGCATCAAGATATGCAAAGTTTCTTCATTTCTCGTCTTGGCCGGGTTTTATACATTTCTTTAACCTTCCTTAGACTGCGAGTAATCAACGACCTTACGCCCGGCACGAGCTCAGGTAAACGTCTCCCTACACTCATACGAAGAAGCCTCGTTCATGTCACCGCCCTTGTATGCAGGAACAAATGGATACGCGCAGAGATCCAACTTTCGAGTGGCGTTTCCCGCTGTGACGCTCGCAGGGAGAGTGTCGGGCGCGATGCCTCCTTCAACCCAGGCCACCAATGACTTCAGAGCGTCCGCCGGCACTGGACCGGTGCCCCCGTCGCAATGCCCAACCCCCGGCGCCCTGAAATACCGGTAGAAGTCTGTCGCTGCAGGATCGAGCCCGAGAACATTCTCGTAGTAGTCTGTCGTACCTTGCGGAGCGATGAGCTCGTCAGCCAGGCCATGCCAGGTGATCATTTTCCCACCGGACGCCTTGAACTCGGACAGATCCGGATCGTCAGTACTGATGATAGACTTGTACTGGTTGACGGAGCGGTGGATTATGGCGTCGTACTCTGCGTGCGACATGTTGGCAATGTCAAAGGCTGGGTCGCCGCGCTTGACCCAAAGTTTGATCCACTCCTCTGTGACACCGAAGGGGGCACCGATGCAGTCACCGCCGCTGCACGAAGTGTTTGCCAGACCGAGGAGGGGAGCGTCTGGGCTCAGCCCGTACCAGGAGAAGTTGCCGTTACTTGTACGGACGCCTTCCCACGTCTTTTGGGCGATGATGGCGGCGCCTTCTGAGATGACAGAGCTGGAGCTTCCGCAGGTGTACTCGCGGCCGACTATGGTGAGCGGGTCAAATTTGCAGCCCAGGGGGTCCGCAATGATGCCGTCCTCAATCCCATCCAGAGCATCGCAAGCTTCGATGGCGGCGGCGGTGATGGCATCCAGCTCACAGGGAGCCGGGTAGACATCCAGCTGGTTCATGACAAACTGCGGCCAGTATTCTGCCGGGACAAACGTGGCCCAGTTGATAGCAGGAGAGGTAGCCAAGATGCCATCATACAGGCCGGGGAATCTTTGCGCAAGCATGAGCCCCTGCCGGCCGCCGGTGGAGCATCCGCTCCAGTACGAGTACCGGGGCTCCTGGCCATAGAAGCTGGCGGTGACGGCTTTCCCGATGAGGGTCGCATCCTCCAAAGCCACGGCGGCGAAGTTGTTGAGGAGATATGCATTAACGTTTCCAGGACTCGCCAGGGCCCAGGACTCGGCACTGTCGAGGGTCCAATCGTGCCCACCGTCAGTCGACGCTAAGGCGTAGCCCTTGGCTACTTCCTTCGCGACCACAGTGTCGTTGGATCTCATACGGAAGCCCCCGCCACCATACCCCATGAATCGCTGGTTCCAGTTATCGGAAGCGGGAAGATACACGTAGACATTGACCGTATCATTCTGCCCGGGATGCGTATATTGGACAGTGACGTTGCAGAAGCTGGGGTTCGCGTCGAAATCTTTAACCGAAGTCGCGATAATGGAGAGGACCTGGCCGCCCAGTAGCTCAGGAGTAGGGATCGCATCAGGGGAGCATGTTGTCACCGCTCCGAATGCTGTACCGACGAGAACGGAAAGGCCCAAGCCGGCGAGAAGGCCTGGTACTGCTGGATGCGGCATTGTCGAGGGAGTGGGAATGAGTGAGCTCCACCGCTGTAGTAAGTCCGGCTAGTTTGCTCCATCTCCAATGCCTTCTTTTTATCACTACGCAGAGGCGCGAAAGCAGCTGCCGAGGAGTGGTCCCGGCATCGGAAAACGGAGCAGGTTGACGGTGAGCGGGCTAATCGATGCTACCCCGCATTTTCGGAAGGATGAGTTAGAAGGCTTCCTTTTCCGATCGCTTTTACGCCAGATCACTACCACTTTGGAGTTTTGTTATCGGATACGGTGAATGTGAAAGCCGCTGAGGTCGCTCCGAGCTGGCCTCGTCATACGCCCTTCGACAACTGGAAGCAGTGCCCTGTCGAAGTTCTGCTACGTAGTCAAAGCTGGCAATCTTGCGTATAATTTTTCCGAGCTGATAGGCGGCCTTTGGAGGAACGACGCTAATCTCGGAGTAATCTGGGTTGCTTCATGGGTTCATGGTACCGAGAACAAAGGGCCGAGCTCGAACCGCTGACCCAACATCCGGTCGTAGATGCGGGGTTCAACACTGTATAATAAAAATGTCCAGATATAATATTCCACTGCTCACGTACTCTTGAGATTAGTATAGGTACGTTCAATCAGTTAGCAACACTGTATCGCGGAACTCCCCCCCCCC
>LAEG01001130.1:0-27828 GCA_001455585.1 Diplodia scrobiculata
GTGGTGGGGGTGGAGGAGGTCGAGGGGATGGCGTAGTGCAGGTCGGCTTTTTCGTCGAGGTGGTGGATCGTGCCGTCTTCTCTTACGCTGTGGGTGGGGAGGTTGGTGCTGCGTGGTCTTGGTGGTGGTGGTGGTGGTGGGTCTTACCGTAGGAATGCGTAGAACACGTGCGAGATGATGGCCAGGTCCATGCTCGAGGGCGGCTGGTTGCGGTAGATTTTCCAGCTGGGATAGTACGCGCCGTGGACGAACGGCGGCTGCTCGGCCGGCACGGGCGTAGTCGGTGCTGGGACGGAGTGGTCCGAGGGCGCGCAGGCGGGCGTCATGGTCGTCCTGTTGATCGTCGGGCAGGAGGGATGTGCGCGGTTGTGTGAGGGCGTCGTGGTGTTTGCAAGTTGGGATGGTAGAGAAAACGGATGCAGGTTTCGGAAGTGTGCGAGTGGGTTACGAGCATGTATTCGTATTAAGCTGCTTGGCCTGCAGTAGCCACGCCCGTCTGGCAATTGGCTCGCGAAGCTGGGGGAGCGGGGTTGCACGCATGCATGCATGCACGGCGGGCGGGAGAGTGCATGCTGGGAACAGCCCTGAAGGAGGTCGGGAGTAATCGATTCCGTGTCACCGCGCTGCGAGATGGTGGCGTTTTCAGACGATCGGAGCACGCGAAGAGGCATATATGCACGTGTGACGTATGGGGACGCCTCCGTCCTGCACGTTTCCGCCCAAGACAGCTGTGCTCCCAGCCGTACATCTGCAACGTGGTACCCAGCTTCGTTGTCTGACATCCGATGCTCGGGCTCGGCCTACAAGAAGTCCAGGCTCGGCACGCAGCTAGCCATGTCAGCGTGCTTTGGATCTTCTGAATTTAGTCTCTATATTATCGTGAGTACGAACCTTCGCATTGTCATTCCAAAAGAAAACACCATATACGATCTGCGTCCGACGAGACTCCTGCATCGGGTGACGAGTAAAGAAACTCGGCTGGTCTCAGACTTTCCTGCTACACGAACGCCTCCCGACTCTGTGGCTTTGCCCGAGGAACAACGGAGGGAGCATGACTGCTGCGTAAGAATTAGTATCACAATGCACTGGAAAACTCCGTCTGCATCGCTGCCTGAGATTCCCTAAGTGGTGTTTCCGTATGACTGCTGGACATGCTGCGAGTTGAGAGACATGATCTGAATGAAGGATGTAACGACTTGTGCCTTGGGTCACGTCGATGACATTGCAGTGTTTTCCAGTAAGAAGTTTGCCCAAGTAGAGCTTCGGGCTGGCTGGTCTCCTCCGACGATTCCCAAAAGGCTTTGGGACCCTCGCGAAGTGTTTGTCCGCACTATCAGACGTCACCTGTCTGATTCATCCCAGCGCTCTAATTAAACACTAGAACATGTGGACCCTTGTACCCGACCTGAATGCCGCGGGAAGGAAGTCCTGGTCTGCGTTCAGGTTCTCCACCGCTGACCGAAGCTCCTTCGGGGTATACTTCAAAACAGCCGCAGTCAGGTAGCTGTTCAGGACGTCCGCCTTCACCTCATGCCACACCTCGCGCAAGCTCAGCACGCTCAACTGGCCCGCGTTGCGCACGGCCGTGACGCCAGCATCGAGCATGTCCCACAGCGGATTGCCCGACCCATCGTCCCCGTCGTCCTCTCCCGGCGCGTCTTCGCCGTGGTTGAAGAGGATGTCCTTGGCGGAGCACATGTCCCTGCTCCGGAGATAGTCGCCGAGGATGTAGCACAGCTTGCGCTTCTTGCGGTTCATGTACGCCTGCCAGACATTGACGAGGCCGGGCTCGGGGATGGCGTCGGCGAAGTCGATCTTGTCCGTGGCGACGCGGTGGCCGCAGTACAGGTTGCGCGTCGAGCCCAGCTCGAGCGCGCAGAGGAACCAGGCCGCGCCCGCGACGTCGGAGAAGCGCGCGAGCACCCACTCGCCCGCGACGGCCTCCAGCGACTCCTCCTGCACGAACGCGATCATGTCGCTGACCCTCCTCTCATCCTCGGTGTGCTGCGCCCTGTGCCTCTCGTCGGGATGGCCGGACGGCGCGGCTTGCCTGTACTCGGACCGCTGCGCGTCCTCGACGGCACCGTCGCCCTCCGTGGGCCTCTTGCCGGCGAAGACTTTCTTCTGCACGACCTGGGCGATCTTGAGCTGCTTCGCCAGCACGTGCTTCGTGCACGAGAAGCTCACCATGACGCGGGCGAAGCCGGTGCTGATGCTGCACCAGCCCGTGATGCGCTGCCGGGGGCTGACGGCCTTGGCCACCTGGTCCCAGAGCCTGTTCTCCTCGTGGAAGGTGATGACGACGCGCTGGATGTCGAAGACGCCCTCGATGCCCGAGCTGTTGACGATGATCGGGTTGGGCGAGACCATGCTGTCCGGCGCCTCCTGCTCGACGTCGTCGTTCCGGCCGTCCTTCATCATCACCGGCGGCCGGACGTCGCGCGTGAGCTCGTCCGAGACGGCTGCTGGCAGCGGCGGGATCTTGTCGGATCGCGGGACGCCGTCGTTTTTTTCCTCCAGCGACGCCAGGCTTCGCTCCAGATAAGGGTGGATGTCTTTGCTCAATCTTTCCACGGCTTCCTTCAATGTCTGTTCGTCGTAGGGCTCGACGAGAGTGTCGGCGGTGCTGGGCGTCGGGGATGCTGGCCTTCCGTCTTCCGTTTTGACCCGCTTCGAGGAGCGGCTCGAGTCGAACAGTCCGGAGATGGATCTCTTCTTGTGCAGGCCGCCGAGGAGTCCCTTCATCGGCTTCTTCGCCAGCTCTGCTGCGGAATCGCCGAGGCCCAGCAGTCCGTCGCCGATGAGATGCGGCGCCTTCTTGCTGCCCTTGTTGTCCCACGCGCGGCTGCACTTGTTCTCGATCCACTTGAGGATTTTCTCCAGGTCGTGGACTTGCCCGTCCAGGTCGTCGAAATCGGCCTGGTGGATCAGGTTGACGATGCCGACAACCCAAGGCATGGGGAGGTGCCTGTGGTGGTCGTACCTTTTGATGAACCTGATCATGTTCTGGAGCATTTCGCATATTATCTGGAACGTCTGCATCACCTCATTTCGCCTGGTCTGCAGAAGGCCCGCCAGCCGCTTGTTGGCCATGGACTGTCCCTCGACGCGGCTGGTGTCGAAGGCCTCCAGACGAGACGGATACAGCGATCGCCCGCGGATGTGGTTGCCCATCTCCCTACCGGTCCAGTTGAACACGGAGACGTCGTTGGATGAAATCAACGCCTCGTCGAAAAGTCGTGTCAGGGCTTTGGGCAAGCCCTCGGCTTTGAATGTAGGAAAGCGGACTCCGAGCAAGCCCATCAGCGAATACGCCCTGTCCGTCTCCACGGTGGTGGTCCGGTTGCAGGCGAGCGACATGACCCTGTGCGTGGAGAAGCTGGTGCGCGCGGTTCCGCCCTGCCAGCTTTCCAGCGGTTCCACCTTGCCGAACCTGGCAATGTACTGCCTGTCCCTCACAATCGCGTCTTTCGTTTCCGCAACGAGGCAGTGAAGCAGGACCGTGACCATGCGTCTCGGATCGTCCTCGGGGTTGGTTACCTTGTCCTCGTTGGGGAAGAGGTAGCCTTTCAGACTGTCGTACGTGAGGTTGTTTTGCAGCCGGAACTTTTGGCTGTCTTCCTCCTTGACCTTCTTCCTCATTCCTACGGCTGCGAGGTACACGACCTGGTCGATAAATGGTATGGCTGTCTCCTTGTCAATCCCACTCGGGATGTGCACTTCGAGCGCCTCGAGGATGGCGATCAAGTGTTGCCCAGCATTGATCCTCGTGGAATCGTCGTTCTCATTATTCTCGACAACAGCTTCAGGGAGCTACGGCGGCAATCAGCATCTGCAAAGGGTATCAGGGACCGGGAAGGATGTCTTACTTTGAGGTTATGTTCTTGTACCGCTTCCTTCCAGACCTTTCGCAGCTTCCCCCGGTCCGCCTCCAGCCTTTTCCGGTCATCTTCACCGAGCTTCCCGCGGGTGTACAGCTCGATAAAAGGGCACAAAAAGTAGTAGGGCCCGAGATTTTCCTGTGGTCGCTGTAGTCGTTTCCATGCCGAGTTGACGTAAAACGTCGTCTTGCTCAAGACAAGCTCCTGAAGCGTCCAGCCACGGGTGGACCACTTCGGCTCCTTGTCGAGTATGTCATCGTAATTGTCGATGTTAGGGGGGTCCGGCAGAACAGCTCCGGTCCCTGATAGTTTC
This sequence comes from Diplodia scrobiculata, assembly GCA_001455585.1. NCBI lineage: Eukaryota > Fungi > Ascomycota > Dothideomycetes > Botryosphaeriales > Botryosphaeriaceae > Diplodia > Diplodia scrobiculata. The sequence continues at coordinate 4,195 of LAEG01001130.1, forward strand.
GAAAATCGCGTCCACTCATCTTTCCACTCATCTTCGGACGGGGGCGTGTCGAGATGCACCAGGCAAAAGTCGGCATTGGCATACCAATCTCCCATCAGCGAGAGTGAGTCGACGAGCTCGCCTTGGTTCCTCTTATCTATGCAGCAAGTGTCGTTCCAGAGGTATCGTTTCCCTTTCTCCTGCGCAGGAAACACGCCCCCATCGAAGATTTCTTGTGCCCGCTTGACCGATTGATCAATCTTGATGGCTGACTTCCACTTTTGCAGAGCTTCGTACAGCCCCTCGACAGCCTCGCGGAGCAGTCTTTGGTCATCATGCTCCAGAAAGTCGGCTTTGGGCTTGACGTCCTCGCTTTCCCTGGTCTTCTGGTCGAGTTCAGCCTGCGATTTGGCGAGAGCGTCTTTGGCTTTCTCTAGCCCTTCGGCGCCCGGATCCTTCTCGTCTGCTTGAGGAAGCTGCTCGGGCCGGCCAGGACGGCTGTGGCATGGATCGATGGTGATGGTCTTCGCCATCTCCTTGGCGAGGTTTCGGAAAGCGTCTGCCTCCAGCTCAGCAAAGGCCAGCTTCGCCTTCGCGTCGGCGAAGTCTCTGGTAGCCGACTTGAGGTTTCTCTTGGCCAGCTTCACCTCAATGTGTTCTCCGAGTATCTTGTCGACGTCGGCATCGGGTCGTTTGTCTTTCAGCAACTCCTCGATCATTTTCTTCTTCTCTTCGATCTTTTCTTTGGTGAGGTTCACAATCATCTCGATGTCGCTCTTCGCCCCTGGCTCCTTGGACTCGATGACCTTTCTGCGGTTGTGCTCTCTCGCCTCGTTGACATAAGGCAGGTCGACTTCGGCGCCTTTCCAGCTGTGCGACAGTATGCAGTACTGGTTGACGTCGTCGTTGTCGAGCCAGTCCACCATGTTGCCGGTGTCGATGTTAAACATGCGCAGGGGAATGGAGGGTGTCTCCTCGGAGGCGGGTCCAAGCAGCTGGAAACCGACGTCGTCCGACGGCTTCCTGTCAACGAAGGTGGGCTTGAACCGCGGCGTGAGCATGTGGTTCAACAGCGCCCGCATCTTCTCCGGGTTCTTGTTGACGACGCCCCACACGGCCTTGACCTCGTCCGCCCCGTTATTGGCGCCATTTTTGATGTTGTCCACGAGGTCGTCAACTAAATACATGGTGACCAGGGCAGGGATATGTTCTGTGGAATTGTCAATGGCGGTCAACAGGAGAAGAGAAGGCAAGGCGCATACAAGTATGAGGGATGCAGTGAAGCAAAGGGACGCTCACTTAACAAGCCGCCACTGTGGGGATGGCTGCAACAAACCGAGGGTATTGGAAGGGTCTTGCGCCTTTTTGACCGCTGGATGAGGATGTCCAGTCGTTGTAATCCACAACACAAGACAAAAAGTCGCGACTAGTCGTGGGGGCCGGACCGTCCGCCGAAGCGAGACAGCCAGCCATCACCTTTACCCTGTCCGTTGTAGCGTTACTTTTCCTTTTGCCTGCAAACGAGAGCTGGACGCCGATGTAACCGAAGAAGCCCCACCCGCCCCCTTCTTCGGCACAGCCTCGAGACGATTCCTTTGCTTTAGAGCCGTATACGCATCTCGTGTGCGGAGCTCCGAGATGGATGCGTTGTCTGCAGCGCCATTGAGTCCACACCCGTCACCCAATCGCTTATCTTGGTGCTTTGCCGCGTGGCTCAGCTCGCTGCCTGATATGCAGGGTTTTCCGATGATTGGCATACGCCTATCCCTGCGCGCTGTAAAAATTGCCGTTCTCGCTCTGATCGGCACAATCGGCACACCGAGCTGAACTTCCTCGAGTCGTGGGCTCCGACAACCTTCCATAAAGTGTTGTAGCTTGGTAGCATGCAGAAGCCGGTGTTGTTGGGGGCTGATTCCAATTTGCTGAGGCAGTACTTTTTCGGCCTCCACTGTCTCCACCTCGCTTTAAGCCATGTTTTAGCAATCTCATCACCGTTTTTTCGTTGCTTAATTGAGATCAGCTCCAGCAAAGTGGTCCCGTTCTCGGACCCAAGAGAACGCAACGTTGCTCTCCTCAATCCTCAAGCGCAACCCACATTCCACCGCTGTGTCGTCTTTCCAATTGCCGTCTTGTTCTTTAGCTAGCACAGAATGGCGTCTTATCACAGAGTCCTCAACGTCTTCGATAGATCTGTCAAGGACAAGAACGTGGAATGCGACTGGTATGTAGCAGCCCCGCACGCTTCCTTCAAGCCTGGCTGAAACCCCCATGATCAAAAGTGACATCCACTCCTGGGAGATCCGTATAAACGGCCAGCGCTGGTTCGGCAAGATCCGCCTGATCGGCTTCGTCGACGTCTTCTTCCTCATCTGCTACTCGACCCACGATCGCTTCGAGCACGGCATCATCATATACAGTACGTCCAACGTAGCACCATCACCGCCGGTCGCATCCCGAAACAACGTAAACTGATCTTGCACAGAGGAGGACGATGTCATCCGCCAAACGCTGATTGCCGCCAAGCGATACGCGAACGACCCCGATCTGAATCTCGAAATCGTCAACAAGGAGGCAGAGGTAAACGACAAAGGTAATTCCACGCCCCTCCCTCGCACATTTCGGCAGCCGGATTAACGTGTACGTCTCCCCCATCCCTCCAGTGGCCAAGAAGTATTTCAGCTTCGTCGACAAACAAGGCGACCTCGACTACGTCATCACCAGCCTCGGCCACGTCGTCGACCTGCGGACGGACTACTCGTCGTCGGAGCTGAAGAAGTACGAGATCAGGATCCGCCGCCCCGCCAACCCGCACCTGCAAGGTGAGTTCCCGGCCGCTACGTTCTGCAGAGAAGGGAGAGGGGGCAAGTTCGATTGGCTGATTGGGGATTTGTGGCGCAGGCCCGATTTATCGCGGGATCACGCAGCATTCCGTCCCGGAACTCATCCAAGACGCCGTCCGGTACGGCTTCGTTTCGAATGCGGAGATGACGGCGAAGATAATGGGGCAGTTTGCGGGCGGCACGCATACGGAGGATACGATGAGAAAGGTGGCGGCTGCTATCACCGGCGGCGGCGGCGGCGGCGGCCATTTCGCAGCGGCTTGAGGTGGTATGTAAGTTAAAGAGCCGGGAGGTGAGATTGAATGTTATGAGTCACGGGCTATCGTTACGTGCCGACATAGTCTCTGTAATAATCCAAAATGCTTCATTTGGGAAGAAATGTGTATCAAAGCAATTCAGAAAGCATTTCGCTACTGTCTTGCACCAGTACTTCATAGGGGTACTCGGACGTAAGGATGATTTGTAAGTTACGGACGCTCAGCCAGAAATTTTGGTCCCATGCTTCATAGGGAAGTACTCTGATAAAAAAATCGGGGGCATGAGTTTCCTTGAGTATTTCAGCGACCCTCGCCCTCACCGAGTTTGAGGGATTGCAATTTTCATGGCTCACGCAGCCTGGATCCATAGGGGATTTGGAGGGGTCCAAGACTTCTCTGAGACTGAATATTTGCATGGATTGCACCTTTTCGGCCAGGGTGTTGATGCTCCATGGAAGGGACGGTGAATCCTCCTGCTCAATGGGAAGCCCGAGCTCTTTCAGGCCTATGGCGAGCGACCCAAGAACCGTTGCGTCGCATTGGAAGCAACAAATGTTCCTAGGACGCTTGGCATTGTGCGGTAGGCAATACTTGTTGACCTTTCCGTATATCATATCGAGTATATCGGTGAGCACTCTCGTTCGGTTGTCCTGAACACGATCTACAAAGGAGAGATTAGGCCACGTGATGTACATTATGGTTAAGAGACAGCTTACCGTAGAAATAGTCAGGGGTTTGCGAATGTCTATCCAGAGGGTCGCCGTTGAGCCAAAGATCGCTCGAATATTCTTCTCCTTCGCTTTCTTGGATAATTCGAAGGGCCAGGCTGTTGAACAGATCCTCTTCTCCAAACACTCAGGCAACCCGGACCCACTTCATGTCCATCGACTCTTTCGCCGTCTCCCTTAAGGGTCCAAGCCACTGGTTGATCCATGGCCGTACAAGGCTCGTTGCACCGTACTTTTCCGTCGAGACCGCAAGCTCGTAAAGCTCATCCAAGGAAGGGCGGTGAGGGACCATGTCGAACCGAAAATGGGCAATCGCCATGAGAATAGCGAAAGCATCAGGGTTGACCTCCTGACTGGACTGCATCAGGCCATCAGACTTTCGAGGTGAGCGGGAGGCCCAGCTCCATCCGTCACAGGCAAGCGTCAGTGCCTTGGAGGATGCGATGAATTCTGCTTCCTTGGTAGGGCAATATTGATAGACAAGAATGTGAAGGTCCCCGTCTGGGTCAAAGTAGATTGGGGCAGGGTCCGCGTGCATAACATCGTCCATGCTCTGGGCGGAAAGAATTTGGGGATGTGGGTTGAGCCAGTCTGGGGCAATTTTGGAATCTGGAGCTTTGTGCAGGATTGAAAGTTTTGCAACAGTGAAACGTTGCAGCGATCCTTTGGGGAAATGATGGCGGCATTGCACTGCAGCCAACGCTAAACAGAATCTGTGGGCGTACAAGGGCGAAGCGAGCTCATAAGAAAGAAAATAGTAACATGAGTTCCCGGTCTGTCATAGGTACTACCAAAGCCGAAGCTCTGGATACTACGTCATGAAGTGGGTGCACGGTATATCCCGAGAACCTGCGTTGCATTTCTCAGGCCTTGCAGATTCCAACAAATTGAAGCTCGTAGAAAGAGAAAGCAAACATCCCATGCCGCGGCTTTGATTAAGGGGCTACACTAAATTAGCGCCGGCAAGTTGAGCGGGAACATTAGCCAGATATGGTATTTTTCAACGCCACGGACCACAAACCCGACCACATCCTACCATCCCCGCGCCACCACAATACTCTTGTACACCTTCGCCGCAAACCACTTTTTTTCCTCGGGCAGATGCGCCAGCCTTGAAGTGCGTTAGCATCTTGCAGGTATTTGAGCAGCAGCCTTAAAATGTAAGTCTCAATACTCTGACACGCCGCGTAAAGCACCTGGGATAGAACCATAAAGAGGATGGAAAAGGAGAACCCTTCTGCCATGCCGAAGACCAGTACTCGCACATCAGTCTGTAGGTTCGTTTTCCTATATTCGAGAGCTTTGCCATGATTGGACAGAGATGGTATAGACGACGTTCGCAGTGGCAAGCGCGGAGAATGTACTTCTTTCTCACAGGCACTACGACCTTAAGAATCAAGGAAGACGCAAAATTCACACGTCAATCGGCTTGATTTCTAACTTCTGCAAAGTATTCACGGCGTGGTAGTAGTGTGCAGCAACCGTACACTCCATCATACGTTTCCACATTTGAACTATAATCAAGCGCTAATGCTCTCCTCATTCCCAGAAACAAGGGAACGTAATTGCTTTAATTGCATTAGTCACCAAAGTAACGTCGGTATTGAGGAGCACCCACCTTGTATTTCGCTCGAGACGTACTCGGCTCATCCGATTGAGCTTTTGAGAAAAGCAGGTCCGCCAGCTGACGTTTCCGGTCTTGGACGTTCATGACGTGCTGAAACAGATTAGGTATGGTAGGTCCAGGTTTCTATCTTGGGAATAACCTCACCTCTTCGAAAGAATTCTTGACGATCAAGCGGATCGTAGTCACTGGTCGCCTCTGCCCCATACGATGGATGCGCGCTAAGGCTTGCTCCTCCGTAGTAGGATTCCATTGGGGTTCGAGGAGATAGGCGCGCGATGCTGCAGTGAGGTCCAAGCTGGAATTTCCGGTCAGCTCTGCGTGGTGGACGGCGGCGGGGAAAATCGCAATGAGGTCATACCCGACAGCACCACAGGATGTCGTGATCAGCATGACTCTGACCTGTGGGTCATTACGGAAGCGTTCGAGAGCCTTTTTGCGGTCTCGCGCGGATACGCGACCGTCGAAACGGACGGTGTCGATGCCGGGGATTTGGAGGGCACGCTGCACCATGTCGAGGCTCCTTGTCCAAAAGGAAAAGACCACGCTGAGAAAAATATCAGTATCTGGAGGACCTAACGTAAGCAGGGCCAGGGATGCTACCTTTTCTCGTTCAGATGAGTCTGAATGTCGTTGACCAACGCTTGAACCTTGCTTGATATCTTTGTGGGAGGTTCTGGTGAAGCAAGAGGCAGTGGGGTCGGCACTAACCGAACTGGCTCGGAAGGGCATGATGAAGAGCATCCGCAATCTGACTGCTCAAATTCCGGGCTTCTGGGGGTGTTGCACTGCTGGAAACAAAACGCACAGACAACCTTCAAGCACCTGTATAATCTGGGTAGCTGTGGGCTCTGATATGGTCTCAAGAAGTCGTCGGAGGTTTCTATTGCATCCATGTAGTGCAGCTCAGCGCAGCACCTGACGCAAACCGCTTGTCCTATGCTGACCAATGACTCAAAGGTACTCTGCGCCGTCGTTTCTCTCAATGAAGGTTCCACTGAGGGGCCTGTCGGTTCCGTCAACTGGAATGATGGTGATATGTCTGTATCTCCTAGATCACAGATCATGCGCAGGATATTGATGCGTTGTATGACGCTCAAGAATTGGCCGCGTTCCGTGACCTGCTGGTGCGCGAGATGATCTAGCATCTCCTCAACCGGGCACGAGACTTGCCTGTAACAGGCATGCTCTTCGGCGGTGAAGTCGACATATTGGAAGATATCGTAACGATCTGGAAGCTGAATGGTCGTCTTCAGACGTCGTAGGACAATACATTGAACGAGTCGTTTTATTCTTTCGGTGGATTCTTTTACGTTACCTTCTTTCCAAGGCTTCTGAATCATGTTATCGAAGGCGCTCGGTTCTTCAAAAGGATGGACGCGAAGGAACTCGAGGAGGCTGGTGAAGTCATTCAGTGAGTTCTGTACCGGGGTGCCAGTCATTGCCCATCTGCAGTCGGATTTCAGAGAACATATTGCCTTCGCTGTGGTAGTCCTCCGATTCCGGACATAATGGGCTACATCCAATCAGCGTTGCTCCCTGGGGCAGGTGACTTAAATTACCTTCATCCAAAATGATTCGTTTCCAGTGAGCCCTTGATATCGGCGAAGTAAGGTGCTTCGCTGAGCTGCGTTCGGCAGCGATGGTCTGATACGTTGTGAGGACAATATCATACTGCCGCAGCTTCAGCAAATCGGTGATACGGCAATTATCGTGGTGCTTGATCCAAGCGATACTTCGAGGATGAAGGTGTCTAGATTAATGAGCAAGCGAATCCTTTGAAGGCCGATGCAATACCTACTGCTCGAGTTGACCTTCCCACACTTGAAGCACTGTTCAAGTCAGAACATGTAGGTTTCTGTCAGAAGTGGGTTCAAGTACGTACGCGGGGACGGCACAACAATTAGTGTGCAGCTCGTGAAGTTCTCTGGGACTTCCTTAGGGTCACGGATCTCCCGCACCTCTGAATCTTTGTCTGAGGCTACGAGCGCTATCATGCTCAACGTTTTCCCGAGACCCATCTCATCCGCAAGCAAGCCGCCTCTGAATTCAGGAGGCGCAGCGAACTGCTCATCACCTGTGACACGGTTGAGAAAACTGCAAAGTCAATTTTATGTCATGAATAGGGTAGAGCAAGAGATCTACCTCTGGTTTGGCCCGCTTTTCTTCGCGAGCCATATGTCTTGATGAGGACCGAACAACGACCAACCACGCTCGCGCCTCTTCATGAACCCGAGAGCTTGCTGCTGATGCCTTATCGATAACCTTACGTCAGTAGAGTTCTAATTTGGCAACGCTACAGGGAGACCTACGGATGTAACTGTGCGCTTAGTGCAGCGGGAGTATCGGCTGTATCCAGAATCTCGCCTGATTCGAAGTTTGCGAAGAAATCCGATACGTCCTTCGGCACGGCTACGTTATTTTGGTGGGGTCGAGACAAATCAAAGGTCATAGGGGGGTTTTCGGCTCTGGATAAGCGATGAGGATTCATGTACGGCACGTTGTAGACGCACGCCATGGGATCCTGAAGGTAGATATCGCAGTCCTGGGTGAACTTGCCTACGTCTTCGAAGAGACTGTATGGTCCGTAAATGATGGCGTTCAGGGCAGATTTGGCTCCACTCTTTTGCTTCGAGATTGCATCACCAGATGTGAGTGCGATCTGTATCCACAGCCCCGGCTCAGAAGAGAGGACACTGATGGCTTCCGCTGTGTGTTTGTCTGTTGTTCCCAACCGAGTCTGCTCATCTCCGCCCAAAATGCTCCCACACCTATCGACGCAACAGAAGGTCGGAGGCTGAGATGAAGTGTAGTCATGGCCTCGGTGCAGGCGAACAGGCACGTTTGCGATCTTTGAGTACATATGTTAGCACGTACACCACAGGAACACGAGAAACAAAAAATGGAACATTTGGTGGGAGTCATCGGCGATCAATAGAGAGGCGAGACCAGACTGGGCCGAGTAAAGAAGTAACAATCCCATCGAGGTTGTATCCTCAAAGAGACTCATCCTCCCTGACAATTTTGTATTTTACTAACCATGCCGAAGCACACCAGCTCTCCGAGGTGCAAGGTGTTCTCTGCATCCGCACAAGTCGATGCGTACTGTGGTGATTGTGAATTTCGCTGGGTGCTCTTGCTCTCATAAGCAGTATGATCCTGGTCGAAGCCAACTGCAACGTCGGGCTGGCTGCACGCGGCGACTCTATGGCTATAGCTTGGTCCGGCGTGGCGGTAAGGCTGTGGTGTCGGGTCGGGCGGCGGATCGAGCCGGCGCCGTTTTCTGGGCGGATCTTGGGATGCAGGAAAGGGGGGGTTGTATATATGAGCTGCCATGTCGGATCTCAAAAGGGTCCATGAATCGGAAAATGGGCCAGAGATGGCGGGGCGGTGGTGAATTTTCTGGAGCATGTCAGACGCAAAAGTTTTGCGCGTCATTGTGACAGGGTAGCTGCTGGGCTCAGCCCCTCGGCTACCGAGGCAGTGCTATGGTGCACCGTTACTTACATCCATGTCGGGAGCTAAACTCAGCCCTGTGACACCTCATCGGGCGCCGGAAGTAGAGCAGCACCGCGCGGCTCAACAGGGACCCGTCTACCAAGCCGACAGACGGCGTGGGAAAGGCGCAACGTTCAATGGCTGGAGCTACACAACGTGTCAAGTATGGATCGCGCGGCTTCTGCGATACGCCCGCAGAGGATGTGGTAGGGTGTGAATGCAGGCCAAGGCTGGGTACTCTTGCATAAAGTGGGGTAGCTGGGTGTGCCTTGAAGGCTGAGTTGGAGCTCTGGTTGGACCAAGGCTGACAGCTGGCAAGTTGAAAATGCCCGCTGCCGCTGCTTTCTTGACGCGCGCGCGTGGAGCAGACGCGTCGGCGTGAGCTCAGGTAGGCAGCCGCCATGGCCACGACTTCTTCCGCTCCTGCCCCACCGTCTCGACAGGCACGCTTGACCATCAAGGAGGCCTTTACGCGTTTGAGCCAGAGCATCACTCCGGATGATGCTCGCAGGTTCCAGTCCACCACACTCAAAGATGTCCGGCAAGCGGCAGTTGAAGTCGAGGACAAGCTGGCAACCTCCCAAAGCCTGCGCAACATGCGTCGCGTCGAGTCTTTGCTGAACGGCATCGAGCACTACTCCAAGGTCCTGGAGGTCCTGTGCAATGGAACCCCGTACCTTCCGTGGATATGGGTGCGTGCTTCGCATAGTCAATCGTCGTGTCTGCCATACTGATCGTGCGGTAGGCTCCGATCAAGCTCATGCTTCAGGTAGTCCTCCACCAGTGTTTGTTCCGCCCCGATCGCTCACAGAAAACGAACACAGCTGTCGTCCGAGTACCTTTCGTCCTTTGAGAAGCTGATCGATGCATATGCGCAAATTGCCGAGACGATCCCGCGTTTTGATCGGTTGAGTGCAGCTTTCCAAAACGAGGCCGCGTTTCAGGAACTTCTTGCCATGTTTTATGCCGATATACTGGACTTCCATCGCAGGGCCTACAAGTTTTTCCGTGCCCGAGGCATGTCCCAACCCCTTTGATCTACCAATTACTCCACTTTACTGACGACAATCCACAGCTTGGCAGCGCTTCTTTGACTCCTCCTGGGGTCGGTTCGACGCTCGGTTCAAGAGAATACTTTCCAGCTTGGCCCAACATGCCGATCTGATCGACCGAGAAGCGAACGCAATCGATATAGCTGCCGCTGAAACTATGCGGCAGAAATTGAACGACGACTTTTCTCGGCGCGAAAAAGAAAATGCCCTGATCCAACGCTCCGCCGCCATTTCCTGGCTGAACCTCGACAACAGCATCCCATCGCAAGAAGACGAGCTCGACAGGCTACTCGCACACTGTCACCCTGGATCGTGCACTTGGCTCCTGAAGAATGCAAAAATTGAACAATGGATGAGCGATGGTCAGACCCAACGATTCACATGGATCTACGGGAAACCGGGTGCTGGTAACATTCATCCGTCCACTACTATCACCCGCGAAGACTAAAATACTTCTAGGAAAAAGCATACTCTGCTCAAGCCTGATTCATCATTTGCAAGAGCAAAAAGTCCCCGTGCTGTACTTCTTCTGCACGTACCGCTCAAGCCATTCCAGCGCAGCCATCAATGTCTTGAAGTCCCTCACCGCCCAAGCAATTCAGCTGAATGCAGAAGTCGTCCCGTACATCATTGACAACTATGCAAGCAAGTCCATGACTTCTTCCACCAAAGACCTCCGGGCACTGCTGCCTCCTATTCTCTCGAATACGCCATCCGGAAGAATCATATTGGATGGTCTGGATGAATGTAATACCGAAGAGCAAAAGTTGATCCTCAAGAATACCCTAAACGTCATGCAAAGTACTGGTTCTGGCTGGAAAATGCTTATCTCCAGCCAGGAAATCCCCACCATCACACGAGGCCTTTCGAATCTCTCTCAGAAGAGCAAATTGTCTCTGTCAGAGGAGAACCAGTCCATCAGCTCCGCAATCGGGACGTTCATCGATCGGAGGATTGCAATGTTGCAGACAAATGCTCCGTATCTGTGGCGCGGGGATGGGCTCGCCGCATCGTTGTTGAAAGAGAAACTGAACACGAAGTCAAACGGTTTGCATCGCTAAACCCTGCAGAGCCTGCCGCGTGCTAACGTATATTTCAGGGATGTTTCTCTGGGTCCATCTCGTGCTGGAGAGCTTAGAAGAGACGTATAGCTTGAAGGAGTTGGAAGAAGCGATTGATCTATTGCCATCCGACCTGACTCAACTGTACGTATGTCCCTGCATGGAAACTATGTCACAGAACACAATCTCATTTCCCGCCAGATATAACCGCCTGTTGGATGGTGTTCGAAATCGCCTCAGCAGCTATATGTTTGAGAAGGCTGTCTGCGTGCTGCGGCTGATAACGCATTCATATCGACCTTTGAAAATGGCAGAGCTCTTGGACGCTATGGTGCTGACGACAAATCTTATCGATGACTCAACGAAGCTACCCGCTGAAGCATTGAACGTATGCAAGCCGCTCATTGAATTTGGACCCGGCGACACTGTGGTATTGGTTCACTTTTCACTGCAAAAGTAAGATGGAGAGAGTGCTATCTACTGTTCAATTCTGACACTCGATGCAGGTACCTTCTGAGTTGGTCCGAACTGTCTGCCCATGATGCCCATCACGACATGGCATTGGCATGCAGTAGAATTCTGACATCCAGCCTCGACTTGATAGATCCAAGTGAACCAGAACAGAAGAAGCTCATTAACACCGGCAAAGGCTTCCTCACTTTCTTTCCATATGCCCACACTTTTTGGTTGGAGCACCTGTTGGACTTTGCTACACTTCACGGATGTCTCACCGACGAACCGACATGGCAACTCGCTCAGCATCTCTTGGGGCTCAGCTTCAGACACGATCAACTATCATGGGGTGTCTCACAGGTTACAGCGGGTTCCTCATCTGTGGAGTATCCCGAGACCAACGTTCTTCTGGACAGCCGCGTGCAGCATGTGGACGCTAGTCTCGACTTTTACCCACTTGTCGCCAAAACCATTGCTCTTCGAGAGTCTTCGAAGGATTCACCTTGTGATTCTGCTACAGGTAGACACCCTAATTACCCCATCTAAAGGATTATGGCTAACGAAGATATAGACTCAACAGAAATTGGCACCGAAAACGATCCCACAACAATGAGCCGCCTGATGAGGGAATACGAATCCGTCATACAAGCTTTACTTTCCGCTGATGCAATTCCGGGTCTTCCTCAAGACGTTCTGGAGGCCTTCAAACGTTCCAATGGAACGGCAGCTTTCTTCTGCGGATTCTCCACTTGTGTCGATGCCTCGAATACCTTTCAATCGGAGTCCGCCAGAGACGCACACGAGAGGCTGGTGCACAGGAAGCGACTTCCCTGTCAAGTTGTCTCATGTCCATATGCCAGCGTTGGGTTCAAGACTCCAAAGGACCTGAAGCGCCATATGCAAACTTATCACTCGGGGCCAAGGCCCTCTGTCGTTCCCCCAAGTGTCCGTCGCACAAATTTGCATCCTCAACCAACGCTACCCCGAATGCGGCAAGGAAGCCAACCAGAGGATAACGAACAAACCTCAGATACACACAAGGCTATAGTACAGGGCGTCCGAGAATGGCCGGCTGCAGAAGTTAGTGTACCACCGATGAATGAACAGCCGCAGCAACAACAACAGAGACTGCAGCAAATAGTGTTGACTCAACTGCGGAACTCCCATCGCCCTACCCCTAGACAATGGGAATACACCCTCAACGCGGAGCAGCGCGCAGGTATGGTCCGGTATATGTAAATATTTACCCTGTCATCGCCTTACAACATTAAGTCTAACTTTCACAGTTACACGGAGATACGGCGAAGTAACCCCGATAGGTCAGGGCCGTACGTACTTGAACTGGCTTTCATACAAGAGAACGAGTGTTTCATTGAGGCTCAAAGCAGGGTAAGCTAGTCCAAATATAATTGACGATAAGATTGTGATGCTGAAAAATCCTGTAGGATGAGTATGTTAAAGCTGTGAAGGACTTGCTAATTGGGAGTGGAGCTACTTTGGAAGCCTTGCAAAGCAAAAGCACACCTGCTGCACTTAATTACAGTGCGCGGTAACATCTCTTATATTGCAAAAGGTAGGTCTTCCAGTCAACCAATTCAATCAATTCAAGCTTTTTGAAGAGTCGGATTGAGTAACATTCAAATTGACTTGAATTGACTTGAATTAGAATTCCAGTGATAAATTATGAAATTGATTAGTAGACTGGGTGGATGAATTGAGTAAGTAAAACGAAAACTCGAATTGGATTGTGAAATTGATTCAAATTGACCAATTTTGAGATTGACTGGAAGCCCTGGCAACAGGAAGACTCAGAATGTGGGACATCGGGTAGAAGCACACATCCTTCAACGCATTAGCAATATAAGAATACTGAATATAGCTCAGCGTATCGGCCCCAACTGCTGATGAACACTATTACGAGACATGAGGAATAGATAAAATGGTCATGATTTGTCATTCTGAATCAAGTAGCGGGCTTGGAGGGTGTGCCCCTGTGGTGCAATCCGAAGCCTACAGTACGGCTCTTCCGGAAAAGAGACTCTGATTATGCACACTTCCTCGATTCCTCAAAATCCTCGCTGCACGAATCATCTGTGGAAGCCAGTTCCGAATACTTCAGGAAATGGTAAAGGACCGCATGTCTTCCAGCCAATCGGTTTCAGGAGGTGAAGCACTGCTCTCGTCGGAAGCAGTGGTACGTGATTTTTGCGGGTTTGTGAAGCCCGCAATCAATGAAAAGGTATCCGATGCGGCCGAGCCTCGCAATATCACGCCCGATATCTCTGAAACCTTCACCGCGATGAAGCCTACATATTCATCTGTCGGTTTCGGTGCTTCGTCCAAAACCATCACAGTGCCCCGAGAGACTTCGTAGATCCTGTCGCCTTCCAGCCAGAACCTCATTAGCGGTAAGGGCTCCTCGGCCAGCTCGAAGTATCCTTTGAGCATCTTTCGGCCCCTGATTGTGAGCAAGTGGTTGTCAACCACGGCATCGTTTGCCAAGTATATGGGGGTTCCAGGGTCCCGGCTCTCGTTCCATCTGTAGATCCACGTGTGCGGCGGAGATGCGGAATAGCCGGCGCACTTGACGATGTCATTCAGCACCCACGGGCCCGGGGGAAAGACGATATGGAAGTTTCTCAGGAGGTAGACCGCGAGCGCGTACAGGGTCTCGGAGACGGTTTTGCCGTAATCGGGCACAAACCCACCGGCAGCGTTCTCGACGTCGACGAGGCCGACGACGGCAAAGACGCGGTCGAGAGGCTCCGCCGTCCGCAGCGCCCAGGACGCGCGGAGCAGCGTCGGGAGCACGTCGACGGGCTGCGGTCCCTGCAAGCCGCCGCAAAGCATCATCGCCGCCGGGTGCCGGGTATCCCAGAACCGAGCGGCTGCGGCCTGGCCGATCGGCGGCGGCGGCGGCGGCGGCTCGTCGACGCCCGCAACCGATTCGGCGAAGGAGAAGAAGAACTTGGACAGCGTCTGCCACCTCGTCGTCCTGTCGCCGCAGACGACGATGGCGGCGCGGGCGAGCACGATCTCTTGCAGCGCCCACAACCGCTTGAACCAGCCGCGCCGCTTCAGCAAATCCTGGGTCAGCAGCTCGACCGCCTCTCCTTCCGACGTCGCCGTGTTCGTTCTGGGGCCGTTCAGGTAGTCGAAGAGTCTGTCGCTCGCGAAAGAGCGCTCGCCGAGGTACACGATCACTCTCGATGCCGTGTGGTATATCCGGGGCATCAGGTGTACCTGGTGGCTGCGCTCGCGGACGCGCGATCGGTCGACGCAGAGAGCGTCGACCCACAAAAAACGCGGGTCGTCTTCGAGCCGCAGGCGGAGCAATGCGGCTTCGCAGTTCTTGGTGATGGGGATTTTGCCATGCTCTGCGCCGCACCGGATCTCCTGTGACAGGGCGCTGTCGCCGTTCCCGTCGGCCCACGTGTAGGAGAGGGCTTCGTAGTCGGGCGGCTGGTCCAGCTCGCAGGTGATCAGATCGCACGAGAGAGTGTCCGAGGAAGTGCCAGGATGCAGGACGGCAAGCTTGATGGTGTTTCCGCTCTCCAGCGGCCGATGGGCTGGCCGGGCGAGGCCACTCGCGGTTCCGGGTTGAGCTTCAGTTTGCTGCGACATGGCTGACGATGGGAGCGGGGCGCGAGGAGCCAGAGGAATTTCCTGCGAGGCGCCCGGCTGATGTTCAAGTTTGCTGCAGGCAGCAAGCACTGTGCCGCATTAAAACGCGCGTGCGAATCCTTCCGCAGATCAGGGCCAATCAGCGTGCGCAAAGCTGATGCCTAATTTGAATCAGCGGCAGCCTAATAGGACTTCACGTCGCAATTGACTTCGCCGATTCCTGGCAGTCAAGCTGAAATAGCTGTTTCATGGAGCTAGATGGCTTCGACTTAGCGTGGCAGAAGCATCAAAGACTTTCAAATTCCCTCTCGGTTTGTTTCAGGAAGCTCAAAAGTGGCATGAAACCCCACACAACGCCAAACATAAATGTTAGCCAGATTGGAAAACTAAGAAATGCTAGCACTTGCAGCGCGGGTGCGGGACTCGCGCGGATTGCTTATTAGCGGTGAGTGTGGAGGTTGATGCAGGAATTCCCCTCTACAAAGTCATCGATTTCAAAATGTGGCGATTTACACGTACAGCATACTATATCCAATGCTTTACTTTATCAGAAGTTGGACGTGTGGGTGAGCATGTGGTGCAGAAGTTTAGTCAAAGGTCCGAAAACACAGCAGCCGGATCGAATACGCCGCAGCGGAAACTCCTGGCATAGACCGACAGGCACCAGAAGAACAACAGAAAAACAAACCGAAGAACAATGGACAAACCGGGCGGACAAGACGGCGAGGGATCCGGTGAAAAGAAGGTTTGTGAGCGAGTCAACACGGGATTTTGAGTTCAGAGTGATTAGCGCATTACGTGACCGCCCGTGGCGATGTTCTAGCCAGCTGGACCCTGTTCGGAACTCCTCTTGGCCCGGCAGCTTGTTTTGCGACTTGGAAATACTCAAGCAAGGCATCCTTACCCTTGCGATGAGCCGCACGATGTCCATTTGAGCTGAAGGACTGTTCTCGTTCGGTTGAACATTGTTAATTCTCACCTTCCTGCTTTCCGTCCACTTTCGGAGATGCGCTATCGAAACCTTCTCCCCTTTCACTAGTATGTACTACAGTTTCACGAACTGAATGATGATGCAAGGCGTAGTGACGAGGAAGTCGACAGGGTCAGGAGACTTCACACCACGACGAATAATGCCTCGGCTGCTGTACGAGCTACGACAGAAGCAGTTGACGTCATCGATAGCGCGCGCCATTGGTTCCGAAACGAGTCATGGTCCTCGGTTAGCGCGCCCGGAACTCAGCTTCATGCTGTACTGAGTACGTAAATGGACGTACCTATGGCAGTTGGCTTGGTCATAAGTGTGATGGACGCGGTTATGCTTGGGAAACTGTCTTCTCATCAAGCAGGTATTCTGCCTGCAGGAATCCAGAGAAGCTGCCACCAGGGTCCAGGACTCTATCCACAGCTCGGCGAAACAAGTCCACTGTTTGGCACCTGACCTCCTCTGTAAAGTATATCCAGCACGAGAGCAAGGCATTAGCGTGCTAGGCATACAGAGTCGTCAAATCGTTGGTCCGAAAACGACCACTCTACTGCAGCCACAAGCCCTGGTTCAAGATTGGAGAAAGACGCATGGGCGACCCCACCACCAAAACGTGCGGAAGAACTCATTGGTGCATTTTGCAACTCCATTGTTCACTCTCCAGAGAGTCACTGCAACTGAACGGTAATGCAGCATCAGCTCAGTGAAGTGAAATGCTGGCCCATCTCACATTGCGATGAGGTGACTATCCATTTTTGTGGGACGACTACCAAAGCGAACATTGGCAAAAACTCGGGCAGTGCAGACAAACGGTGCGTCCGAGCATCGCACCAACGCGAGGCGGGGAGTTGGCGGTTTCCGATACGCCAAGTCTCCATTTTTTCCTTTTCGGGCTAGACTGGTAGCCCCCGTGACTACGCTTCACCAGCTGTGTTCACTGTTGTTGCCGCCGCATCCCCACACATAGGGTGGCCAGAAGACTTCCAGAAACGCTCATGCATAGTCTACTCGACGACAGCTGGCTGTGTTCAGATCTAGACATGATATAATAATATGGCCATGGCGAAGTGCGGTAGGCTAGACAACAAGCCAGAGAAGACTAAACAGTCCCCATCTCGCCACCACGCCTCTCAAGCTCTGGCTCGCAGATGGCGACTGAGCCAGCTTGGCACTCATGGCCAGACGACTTGGCGATTTAGACAGCACGAGCTCTGAAGTTGCAAAGCCAGTGCTATCTCGAGCCAAGAGGCAAGCTTGTCAGTTCGTCGCTTGAACCACTTGTTCTAGATGCGTGATGAGGACTTAGCCAAATAATCCAGGAGTGTTGGCACATCTTGGCGAAGAGTACAAAAGGCTCGACGAGCGGGAGCAGAAGAAAGAATCATCAGGCGACACAGCCTCTTCCATCCATCCACCACTCTCACTTAAACATCTACCACTTTCGTTCTCTCGCGCTTGCAAGCGCTTGCCAAGCGATCAATCAAGCTTAAGCGCAAGCAGCGCCGCTTGTTCAATCGCCTCGAGGACCCCCTTTGCTTGCAAGCGGTCCAAGCCGCGACTCCTGGTCCGTAGGCACTTAAACGACGCAAAAACGACTCTAGGTACCAATCGCTCCCTCCCGCCGCATCGTCACCGCCATCCTAACGGCGACCCACGAGGAGAATGCCAGCAGACCGCCAACCTGAACCACCATGACAGCAGCTCGCCACGCGCTGTTCTTCTCCACATACCACAGCGTGACGCCGACGAGCAGCGCCACGATCGACCAGTCCAGGAGGATCAGCGGCGTCCACAGGAGCACGTACTCCCGCTTCAGGATCAGCTCGTGCGCTTCGAACCGGAACATGAGCATGGTGGACAGCATGATGGAGGTGGTTGCGGCGACGGCGCAGCTCGTGAGGAGGCCCTCGGCCGCGTGGTTCATGGGCGAGCTGGAGGAGGTCGGGTGGAACTCGTCGAAGGTGAGGGCGCCGATCGAGGCGGTGGCTGTCAGGGCGGATAGGACGTTTAGTTGTGGGAGGAGGCTGAAGAGGCGTTTGAATAGGATGGCGCGTCTGTCGTTGGGGTGCGTGCCGGTGGTGCCTTGGTCGTTTGGTTGAGACGAAGAGTCGTGCGACATCGCCGGTGAGGATGAGGTACGTTGGGCCATTGCGATGGCTTTTTTTTTTTTGTGCAACGACGGACTGATTGTTGCGTGGGTCACGAGCTCGTGGCTGGGATGTTGAAGTCTTGTTTTTCTCAATATTGCCGCGAGGAATATGATAGACTACGGCTGTGCAGGCCGTGGCATCTTCAATGTTATACAACATCATCAGCTGGCCCCCACTTGCGACAAGGTGCCTGTAGCCGATATGGGTGATTAAAATTTCTTCTTGGAAATCGAAATCTCGGAACTTTGTGCCATCGATATTATCCCAGCGTTTGGGTTCCACAATGATCCTGGTATCGCTCAGCTTCGTCAGCACCCTGAACCTTCCCATTGGGTCACCTTCCCGATTTGTCACATGCGGCGGCCTGACTAAAAGGGCGGGGCTCACTTCAGCCTTGCGACCTTATATCCTCCCTCATCCTCTACATGATCGTCGTCTTCAAGCATGCCGCCATAATTTTGATCGTTTAATACGCCCAGCTCTGCGCAAACACCCCACCATGTTGTCTTGTAGGCCTGGAAAGGAAACCACCCGTCGAGACCATCGGGTTCTTTCTCCTCCCTGATCGCCATTCACAAGGTCCCAGGCTGACACGAGAGGCGCTGCCAGCGCATTCTCTCCGGCCTTCAATCCCTCCAGCATTCGTTGTCGTGGAAAAAAAGAAAGCATGAGGTCCAGCTAAGGTTAGTAAAGCGGGAATCGAAAAGCCCGAAATTTCGCCGAAAGCGAGCCTGGGCAATGGGCGCTGGAAAGCTGCAGGTAATGGACAGAGGAGGGAAGAAGAGAGGTGTATATTCTCTAATAATTGCCTACGATACAGATGGAAGCACACGGCCAACGACGCTCAGCGAGAATTTCGCCGTACGTGAAGATAATGGGGGGTGAAAAAAAGGGAACTTTGACTGTTGTTCCACATGGATGATAAAGAAACGAAACTCCCCATCCCACTCTTTTTTTTTTGTTTTTCCGTTGGATTTCCCTCCCATGCCACGCCGTCGAAAAGAGGCAGAAGGTGAAGAGACGGAGATGAAGAGCGAGGCTACTGGCACTTGGCTCTTATCATCTTCATCTTCATCGTCGACGCGCGGGCTAGTAGGAGACCGTATCTAGCGGGTTGCTGCCTTTACATGACAGTGCAGCCGAAGCCAGGCTTGGCAATGTAATCTCCGCTGAAACCAGGAAGTCTACCTTTACCCATTTTGATTTGTTGAGTGGTTTGTCTATCGTGTTGATGTTAGTAAGGAGTCGTGCTTATGGTATATAGAGTCGACTTACTGAAGAACGGGTGTTCGTGGTTTTGGAGAGCGTGGTAATAGTGAGTGTAGTAGTAGTTGGTGTTTCCTCTCTTCACGAGATACAGACATCTTTTATACACTACTCGCCATCTGCTAAATCTACCCTTTTTCTTGCCGTTACGTGCTGTGCGCTTGAAGGAAAAAGTCCTTTCTTCAGGCGCACAATACGAAATTGCAGCGATGGTATTGTGTTCTCCACCTTGGTATTGTTCCCCCGCCACTGATATTGTTTCTTCCCACCCCACGATTGGCTGACTGGGACAAAAGAAGACAATCCTTCACACAAGACCATCAGGGAGATTTTCACGGTCAAGCTTCTAATTTCTATTCTAGCCCGTTCTTTTTTGTTTTTCGCAAAGCCTCTGTCACGGCAAGCAAAAGTCGACGCAAGAGGCCCGGAGGTCAAAAAAAGAGCCGCCCAGAAATGTACATAGGAACAAAAGTACAGGATTTCGCCTGCATTTCATCTACACACAGCCGGTCCTTACCTGATCCTTACCTGATGATCATGCTCTCGCGGCCCGGGCCGGTGCCGATGTACTTGACCTTGAGCCCGGTGAACTCCTCGATGAAGAGGATGTACTTGCGCGCGTTCTCAGGCAGCTGGTCGAACGTCTTGGCGCCAGTGGTGCTAGTCTTCCAGCCGGGCAGCTCCTTGTACGTCACGTCCACCTTCCCGAGGATGTCGAGGTTGGCCGGGAAGCTCTGCAGCTCCTCGCCCTGGTAGCGGTACGCCGTCGCCACCTTGATCGTGTCGAAGTCGTCGAGGATGTCGAGCTTGGTCAGGTTCATGGCCGTGTAGTCGTTGACGTCGTGCGAGTAGCGGACCACGACCAGGTCGAGCCAGCCGCAGCGGCGCTTGCGCCCCGTCGTCACGCCGAACTCGCGCCCGACGACCTGCAGCTTCTCGCCGACCTCGTTCAGCTGCTCCGTGGGGAAGGGGCCGCTGCCGACACGCGTGGTGTAGGCCTTGACCACACCGATCACCTCCTTGATCGCGCGCCAACCCAGGGGAAGACCGGTGAGAACACCGCCTGAGACTATGATTAGTGACCATGGGCCCTCGCGTTTCCGCTTGCTGCCCCAAATTCCAAAACTCATTCCATGTTAGACCGCTTACCGAGACCCGTGTTGGAGGAGGTGACGAAGGGGTAGCTGCCGGCGTCGATGTCGAGCATGAGGGCGTTGGCACCCTCGACGAGAATGCTGGCCTTCTGGGCCTTGGCCGACTTGAGCAGCGGCACCTGGTCAATGACGAAGGGCCTGAGCTTCTCGGCATAGTCCTGCGAAGAGTTAAAAACATGCTGCGTCACGGCCGACGTCTGTCCTGACCTTGTAGCGCGCAATCTCATCCTCCACGTCGTACTTGAGCAGGTCTCCGAACCGCTTCTTGTAGCCCTCGGCGATGCGACGCAGACCAGCAGCGAGCTGCTCGTGGTCGAAGATGTCGCAGATGCGGATGCCGCTGCGGGTCATCTTGGTGCTGTAGGTTGGGCCGATGCCCTTCCTGGTGGTGCCGATGAAGCCAGAGCCCAGCTCGACCTCCTCGAGCCCGTCAACCAGCTGGTGCAGGTCGAAGACGACGTGGGCGCGGTCGCTGATGAAGATGCGGTCGCTGGTGTCGAGGCCGTGCACGTTGAGGGCCTCGAGCTCCTTGAAGAACGAGGGGACGTGGACAACGCAGCCGGCGCCGACGAGGTTCACACACTTGGGGTTGACAAGGCCGGAGGGCAGGATGTGGAAGTCGTAGGTGATGCCGTTGGCGACGATGGTGTGGCCCGCATTGTTGCCGCCCTGGGCGCGGCAGCAGAGCGAGGCCTCGGAGCAAAGGATGTCGACCAGCTTGCCCTTGCCCTCGTCACCCCATTGCGCACCGCAGACGACGGTAGTCGACATGACGGGTGGAGGAGAACGGAAGAGAGCGACGACGCTCGCGCGTGTCAATGCGTGGGGAGGGGGGTATTGGCGACGCGTGCCAAAAAGCAGCGTAGGAGTCAAACGGAGCAGGCGGGCACGCTGAGATTTTGAGGGACGAGCCGGTGGGGGATCGACGCTAGCCCTCGCCGAGTTCGGCTTCGACGGCGCTGCCCAAACAGCGCGCGTCAAAACTGGCTCGCGTCGACCGCTGCCCCTGCCTTAGCGACGTCACTGCCTGGGAAAGGCGGTCTGTACGCCCCCGCCATGCCCCTCGCTCGCCCGCTGTCCACCGCCGTTGCCCACTTCGTGCGACGCTGCGACGCGCATGCGAAGCGAACGCGCATTGGGCTGCCCCGGTTTCCGGGATGCCCGCCGCATGCAGCGCGCGGCCCCGGGAGCCAGTAAGCGGCGTTCCATTTCTCAGACATGGCATCTCCGAAAAACTATGACTCCGACAGCGACGACTGCTTCCTCCGCCAGATGCCAGTCACCACCTCCGGGCCTCAGCCCCTCATTTGTGGATCCGTCTTTCATCCATCCCATGCGAGTTGACGTACTGCACCGCATGCGAGACGCCACGACGCCTCGCAGCCAAGTACCGAGACCGCATTCAGTGCCGAGCTCCAATCATGGATTCCGTGCCAATGCGCGGTCGCGCCATACCCGCGCCAGGCGTTCGGGAAGAAGCCACACCACTGACAGTCTGGACTTCTACGAATGCTACTTCTACCGTGTTCCTCATCGCCATCACATGGTCGCAACGAGAGTCCCGCCAGCTTTCCAACCCTTCGGTTCCGAGAACACGGCCGTCGACATCAACGTCGATCACCCGCTTGTTCTGACGATCCCCCTTCTCAACTGTTCCCGCTTTCCTCACTTGCGTCATCTTATCACCGGGCGATCGGTGTTACGATTCAGCACCACAGGAGAATACACCGTTGCTCAGTAGGGAAGAGATGACGTCCCGTTACTAATCGTGATGTAGCAGCTGTCCGCTTGTTCTATCTAACCTGAATGCCCTTTTAGCCTCTTCTCTTAAGTTTGGGTGTAACCGAACCGTCTTCACTGTCGTTTACAGGCTGTATGATTGGACAATAACAAGGAGCTTGCGACGAGCAATGACTCAACACGACCTAGTCTTTTAGGCATCAAATGGACCTTGTTGCCTCTCTTCACGATCAAAGAACAGGCGGGTTATTTCTGCGTAACAAATGAGTACATTGAAAGCCATGTGACGCAGCAAAGCAGCGCCCGTCGCAACACAGTTTGGAAAGGCTGAGCTGGTCACTGCCGGCTTTCCATAATTTGACCATGAGCAAAACCATGTCTCATTTGGTTTGTCCGCGATGACGCCATGCTCAGCGAATAGCATGTTGAGTCACGCACTCTACCCCTCATTGCCATACGACCCACCACTCGCGACGAAATCGCCGACTTTGCTCGATGAAACGTTCTGATGACTCACTGGCCAGGAAACCAACAGAATGGCCACAACAAGGCTCGCCTTAGCCCGCAGCAGCTCTCTCACCGAAGTCCGTTCAGAGCCAGCTGTACTCGAGCTCCAATCCACCGCAACAGCCCCCCACAACGCGTCCGCATCTTCCGAGATCAACCACCGGGCAACTACTGCAGAGACAGAAACACCATCACATAGAACCCTGGAGGAAATACACGACCAGACCTCGCGCCTCCCTCTCCCAAAACTGCTGACCGCGTACTCCTGCCTGGCCGCCATCTACTTTATATCATCCCTCGACATCAATGCCGCCGCCAACGCCCTGCCAGCCATATCGCGTTCGCTCAACGCCGGCACCAGCATCACCTGGGCCGGCGCCTCCTACCTGATGGGCCAGACCGCGTACGCCGACGCCCCAACCCCTCTTCTCCCTCTATTTCCTCCAACTCAACGCCCCCACGCTCACACCAAGCCTAGCTTCCAACCCCTGTACGGCCGCATCTCCGACATCCTGGGCCGCAAGCCCGTCCTCCTCGCCTGCATCGCATGCCTCGTCGTCGGCGACGTGCTCTGCGGGTCCGCGCGCAGCGCGCCGTGGCTGTATGCCTGCCGGGCGCTCGCGGGCGTCGGCGGCGGCGGCATCAGCTCGCTGGTCCAGATCACCGTCAGCGACCTGGTCAGCCTGCGCGACCGCGGCAAGTACCAGGGCCTGCTGAGC